>LPNX010840821.1:1452397-1524133 GCA_001517045.1 Pseudotsuga menziesii | reverse complement strand
ATGTATATGTATATATGTATATAGTTGATATTATGGTCAAGCTCACCTCTTTCATAAAAGATATTGGAAGTTGCAGATTTTTTTCTTCTCATGGTTAACTTCAATGAACAAGTCCAATTATCTATTGATTTGCATGGATTCAATACAAGCCAAACGTGAGCAAAATGAGTTTGTGAAACATATGGGAAGTGTAAAATAAACTACTTTAGCGTGATTTAACAATTTACAAATAAAAAATAAATTTAAAACTTCAAAACTTATGTTCCCTTATTGAATTATCCCCTTCATTGTTTCTCAAGTTGAATGTATCCCATTTGGATTATGATTGTTGATGACTACTACTCTTTGGCCTTGGAAATGCTCTATATTGGTTGGCGTTTTGAGTTTCTAAACCACATGCTTATCAATCTTATCCCAAAGAATGCATCTATAATGTTGTTTTCCTAGTAGGGTATAATTCTAGCAACTTGAGATTTTGAGAGCTTATCTGTGGTTAGAGTATAGTGGGGAGCTTATATGGCTTATGAGAAAGGTAAGATTCAGAACCACCAAGGAATTTTTGTTTTGTTTTGGGGCCTTGGTCATGTAAATGATACTAAAATTTGTTGATTCAAGTTAAACCTTTTGTTTTTCTCAAGGAAATGTTGACGATGCTATTCATATTTTTAAAATAATTTATCCTCCAAAGCAATTGAAGACTGAATTAGGGAAAATTATGGATGCACCAGAGACTGAATATGGTCCTGATGGAGTTCTAAAGGATGTAAGAGTTGGTGATATATTAGGTTCAAAATAGACAAGGGTAGCACTAATACCATCTAGATGGGCACGTTAGATAGAGATAAGTATATGGTGAGATCAAGTATATGGCTCCTTAGTTGGATTTTTCTCTTGCTGTATACTAACACCTTGGACTTGTTATGCTATGATGATTATGGTGACCTATGCTTATATTATATGTATAATGATGATTATACTTGTGTTGAGAATGGTTAAAGAATCTAATGTTGAATATTATTGCTTATTTCATGCTTTACACAACTTTTAAATTTTAGTTCTATACTAGTTCCATGTATCATTTGTCCCCAATCATCTAGTTCATCCATAATTGATTTCCTCCCATGACCTGTGTTGATTGAGACATGTGATATTGAATATTGTTTCCTCATCTTGACCCATGTACATGATAGAATTCATGCTTTTATGTGTCTCTGGCTATGAAATATGTGGCTTGACCAGTGTGGCCAAGTTCACCTGATGGTTTTCCTTTAGTCCTCAAAACAAGTGCTCCACCCCATAGTGTCTTTAGACACTAAATCATCGGAATGCATAAATATTATATCTAAATGATGCAAAGTATGAATGTTATAAATTAATTAGTGGAAAAATGATGAGAACTCATCCATCTTATGATTTAAGGCTCATTCCACCCCCCCACAAGGGCAACAGGGTGAGGCAAACCCGCCGGGGGTATGGGTTGATACAGATCTTTGGAGATGAGTTTTGGGAGGCTTGAATGCCAAGAGAGGACAAGATATAACATAATCGACCAGCTGTGAGAAATACACATCAACAAGCTCTAGGATGTGAATAGCCTAAATATATAAACATAGAGTATATATGCCACATGGAGGGGTGAGGCTCAAAGAGGGTTATTTGACCCTCACCTCTCAAACTATACTAAGAAACGAACTCAGAACCAATAACCCAATAACTCAATAGAATAAGAGAAATGTAGGATGCCAAAAATATTTGAATGTAATATTGAGAAGGCATAGAGCCTTTTTTTAACATTATTACAATGTTTTGGGGCAATGCCAAGGGAAAAAACCATGGGTTGTCAAATACCATGGATGGAAGAGGTATAATGTGTTTTGAATCCATACCATGGAACAAAACCATGGGCTGTCAAATACCATGGATGAGAGAAGAAGGCCTCTCCATTTAATGAGTTGATGACATACATCCGAATTTAGACCATATCCCCCTTAAAATTTGGATCATTCTACAACCTTAGAAAATGATGGTCCCCATTATTTCGTGCTAAAAAGAGACCCATGATTACAATGTTGTAATTTCCAATGAAGAGAATGGTTTTGTGTGGTTATCCCATAGCCATGGGTTTTGTGTGGTTGAATTATAACCGTAACCATGACCATGACTGTGGGTTTTGTTTGGTTGACCCATAATCTTGGGTTTTGTGTGGCTAACCCATAACCTTGGGTTTTATGTGGTTGACCCCTAACCATGGGTTTTTTGTGGTTGACCCATAACCGTGGGTTTTGTTTGGTTTACCCCTAACAACGATTACAGTAAATAGCCATGGGTTTTTTTGGTTGAACCATAACCATGATTACAATAAAATTTAATAAAAATAAAAAAATGTCTTTGGTGCAGTTGATGTCTTGTTGCAAATACATTCATAGCTTCTGATGCAGGTGATGAAATTGAGTTCTCTTGAAAACCCAATTGAGATATTGAAGAGAATTTTCTATCCATATCACATATTTTCTCTGTGGTGGCCCAAGGAATGAGAAAATGTTTGTTGAAACTCAGGGAACACACATGCACTATTTTTACAGACGCATGTTTCTTTAATCAATGATATCTCTCAAAGCATAAATCCAAATGAAAAAACACGAAATACCCATTTTAGATGATGAAAATAAATTTTAAATGAGATATGATAGAGCCTCTAATATTCTATTTGGAGTTAGTGGTACCTGTTTAAAATTTCTGTACAAGGGTTCGCATTGTGTACAAACATGTATTGCTTCAAACAAGCATATGTCACAAACCAGGAATCCAAATGAAAAAATATGAAATAACCATTTTAGCTCACAGAAAGAACTTTTTGATGAGCTATAGTGGAGGATATATAATGTCCTATAGAAACTGTGAGACATACTTTAATTTTATGTACGTGTGACCGCACTATGTACAGACATGTGCTGCTTCAAACCACGAAGATAAATGAGAAACCAAAAAACACCCATTTTAGATGATGGAAATATATTTATAATGAGCTAGGGAAGAGCCTTCGAAACTATCTATAAAATTTGCAACATCTGTTTCAATTTTGCATAGATGTGTTGACCTTTAGTTTGTCTATCATAGTGTTTATATGATGGTTGTACATCTATGGTTGGATTAAGACAGGGCTAGAACGAGGTCTCATAATCTCCAATAAGCATACAAAAAGGATTTTAATCCATTCGATGATCATGTAAGCATGAAATAATGCTTGATGTGAGAGTGTAGAGAACCCCAAAGGTTGTCAAATTTTTGTAGAGCAACAAGGGTTGTGGTAGAGATCATTGAATTTCCTCCTGCAGCTTAGATATCTTGTAGTGCATAAGGAACAACTGTGATGGTTATAGTGTATTGCCGATCAAAAGGACTCCAAGTGTGCCAAGAGGAGGTTGGAAATTATTACATATATTTGAAACCAAACTATGCTCAAACCCTCATTCCCATGGAGAACGTACTTGATCTGATACCACTAATCCAGATCTTGGGGGATGAGTTTTGGGAGGCTTGAATGCTGAGAGAGGATGAGAGATAATGTTTTGGATGAGCTGTGAGAAAGACACATAAACAATACCTAGGATGTGAATAGCCTAAATAGATAAACATAGAATATAAATGCCACATGGAGGGGTGAGGCTCAAAGAGGTTTCTTTGAGCCTCACCTATCAAACTATACTAAGAAATGCACTCATAACCTATAACCCAATAGCTTAATAGAATAAGAGAAATGTAGGATGCCAAAAATACTTGAATATCTTATTGAGAAGGCATAGATCCTCTTTTTAGCATTATTAAAATGTTTTGGGGCCATATCATGTGCCAAAACCATGGATGGGAGAGGTACAATGTGCCTCGAAGCCATACCATGGAACAAAATGATGGGTTGTCAAATACCATGGATGGGAGAGGGTGGCCTCTCCATTTAATGCTTTTATGACATACATTTGAATTTAGACTATATGCCCCATGAAATTTGGATCATGAGTAGTCACTTATACCATTTTACGATGTCTTTAGATCATCCTATGCATCTATTTTTCCCCAGTTCTCATCCTGAAAGAAGATATGATTATTTTTATGATTTTCATAGGATGTACCAGCCAAAAATGAACTAGGAAAACACTTAGAAAATCGATTTGGATTGTGTGGTCAAGGAAATGGGAAGGAAATATATCCACATGTTTTATTATAGCTCTTTAGACACTTCTTCACCAGTTTCAGTCAACAGTATGTCCGAGATTATTTATTTGGCTCATCTAGTGAGGACATTTCCTATGGGGCACCCCTCACCTTGGATATGTGATGTATGACATTGTTATATATTATGTTTTAATGGGGCCTAGGTCAAATAATTGATCCCATATAGTAACCCCCTTGATGTATTATCATGTTATATCCCATTTTATGATGTATTTTTACTTAGACAAGGTATCATTGGGAAAAAAGTTTGCCCCATTGATCTAGTCAAGTTGATCAATGTGTTAATCCATGTAAAAATGATCTCCATTGTTGGTGATGTTTTGATATCAACCATTGGATAAAAAAAGTAAGTTATGGTTTTCTTCTCTCAAAAGATATATAAAGAAGATACCCCCCCACTTTGAAAACCATGAGCTCTAGCATTGAAACTTCTGAATAAATAGGTTATTATGTGATTCAATACTTGTGTATCTTTAGATGAATGAATGTGATGATGATTGAAACTGTTTCTCTCTTGCACTAAGTTATTATGGCATATATTTCTTGTATCTTTTATATCCATATCGATTTACAGGAAAAGAAGGATATTTGGAGAGGGGGCACATTGGTGAAGCATCACCTGACGCTCCACTCTATACTGGTTGTTCAATAGTGAGTGATTATTTATTTATTACTCTTAACTTCTTTATTATTAGATTTTACTTTGCATATCCCAATTTAATTTCCATTACTTACTGGGTTTCCCTTTGTGTGGAAAGTAGAGAGGACGCTAGGGTCATTGAGCAAAATGATTTCATCGAGATATTGTCTGAATTCATCATTTGATATATAAGGAAGAAATAATCATCATCCCAGAAGGTAACTACAGATTCTAGATTAGTATATCATCCTTTTCTGTCTATTTTTTTTTTTCATGCATTGCCCATCATCTATTTTATTAAAAAACCCCATTATAGTAAGTAGGAAAATTCACTTGGCACATTGCACTTCGAATCTAAATTTTTGGAAATATGGGTTTCAACATCCTTCATCCAAAACCCCCAAATCCTTGAAGGTGTTACCTTTTTTTATTCATTTTCCCATTATATCGAGGCATTGTTCTTTGGTGCAAGTCACCCTCTCCTCTTTGCTATCCTTTTTCTAAGTTTGGTGTGTCCTGCCTTTGTTTGGATCTCAAAAAATATAATATCTATAATCCAAGAAACAAATCAAGTGTTTTAGAATACCTAATTCATTATCAAACCCTAAATTGGTTATTCCCTTAATTTCACATCCAAATCCCCTCAAGGTTTCAGTTTGATCATTTAAATTAACACATAAATCCTAGATCTGGTAATCAAATCCATAAGTCACCAAGTAATTTGAATTCAATAGAATTTAAAACATATGTAACCAAACTCTCCTTAGGTATTACTTAAATTTTGGCTTCATCCTTAAATATAGGATTTATAGCTTTTGCCTTATGTACTCTATGCTTTTAGTTTGATCTGGTGATTTAGCTTTAGGTCTTTCCTTCTAGGATGGGTCTGGGTCTCCCCCCTTTGTCTCTTGGGATTTAGTGGCCTAAAGAGAAGGATATCTCAACTAGTGTGACAACCATCCATCATTTGGGGGTTGGCGTATTCATAGGTCTCGAATTTACTTTCTTTTCCCCTTTTCTATCATGTATAGGATCACTCTACAAGGAAATTACAAGATCCGTGATAATAGAACAACTCTTAGAGTGTCTACATTTTTTATGAGATATTTTATTTAATTTACCATGTCTTCCATCTCAGAGCATGAAACTGATACAACCTGAAATTTCTTGTGTAACAAGTTCAAACTCTAGATAAGTTAAGCCTTTAATTGATTCCACTGCTCATGAGCCCTCAACATTCTCTCATTATTGTTGTTGGATTTCCTATCTCTCTATCCATTTTACTACGGATTTTGACCCAGGTTTATTCCCTTATGCTCAGCACAACAAAGGCTGAGATATCAGACCGACAGAGCAGAGATCAGCCAACAGCACCTACGACCCAAATATTGTATCACCCGAGATATCTCTCTTTATGGGTAACTACCAAAACTGCATTTTTGTAGTTGGGTGGGAGGGTGTTTAGTACCTTGGATATGTGCCAAGGATCCCAATGAAGTTAGGGGGTGGATTATTTGTGTTCAGTGTGCTTCAACAACTAGGTTGTGACCCATCATTTTTTATGAAACTCATTAAATAAACAACATAAATGCAACATAATCACATCCAGTAATAGAAGGAGACCATCATACATATTTTCATTTATAAGCAAACCTATAGTCATTCATTCAATATAAAATTTACACATATATCTAAGGTACTTTCAATATTCACATATATACAAAGAATATAACATGAAAACCCATCCGAGCAAAAACCTTAAGGTCCTCTTCATCTGGAATGAAGAAATAGATGCACCTTTCGTCTGCACACTAAGTTGCAGACTCTGCTCAAGATATTCTTCTATACCTTTATAGACTCTTCCACCCTCTCATGCTCTCGAATATTCTCTTTGTTCTCTTCCTACTCTACTTCTATTAGTGATCCACACACAACCTAGATCAACTCAACCTTTCCTACTCTTCTGCGCACTCACCTGGAGATCCTTTACTCTTATGCACTCAGCAATACAGAGCCACCAACTGAGAGATCATGATTTTCATCCAATGAGAGTCTACAATGACCGATTGTAGGGAGAATATCTATAAATAATGACTGTAGGGAGAATGTCTAACCTGCATAAATTTTTGGTTCCTTCTTTTATAACGCCATTATAGACTCGATATAGATTCCATACATACTTGATATAGACTCAATACTGACTCGATACAGACTCTATACAGAGTCATTATAGACCATTTCTATGGCTATTTCAACCAAATTACTATATCCAACCAACAAGCTGTCTTTCCTATTCTATAAATACCTAATAGGAGGCACTAACGACCTGACTTATAAAGATTCCTTCACACATGGTTTTCTTCCACTCCAGTCAAGCTAGTACCTATGATAGTTAAGGCATGCCACTTTCTCAGCATTATTTCTTACTATCATTTTCCAGACGTTATGCTACTTGCACGCCTTCTACTCCTCATATTCTATCATATCTTCTCATGTCGCACTCCATCATTCTATCGCAACTTCCTCTTCCAGTGACTTATCCTCTTCTTTTTCCTCTCTTTCATTTCCTCTCTCGCAACATCCTTCCTCTTCTTTCCTTTATGCTACTTTCTCAATCATAGCTCCTTCTTCTACTCCTTTAGATCTTCTCCATACTTAGGCATAATTCCGCATGAATTCTGCCTTGCTGTGTCTAGGCCCAACAAGCCCCAAGCACTCACCTGTGGCTCGTGCCAAACCACTTGAAGCTATTACTCCATGTAATGACTTGTGTTGATTTTGTTATGAAAATATTCTATGATTTTCACCACTTTCTCTAATTCTTTGCGCACTTCTTCCTCTCTCTTCTACATTTACTCCCCTAGGTTGGAATTGACATGTTCCGTCATGACTTTATCCACCGATGCCACTACATCGCACACCTTTTGATTTATAGTATTAATGATGCATGTAACTATATCTGCTTCGACCTGCAACTCTTCTACTTTTTCCTCACATTGCTTCTGATGTGTGCGCAAAATAGTCATTTGTTGCTATAATTTTCTCATCTCTATCACCTTAGCCATTTTCTGTGTTAAGGGAAGCTACTTATATAATTTCTTATCTTCATGATGTTTGCTTGAAACATAGCAGCTCATTTGCAATATTCTGTGATTGCTTTTCATCCATTACTACTTCCCAAGTCTGAGAGACTTGGTCGACAACCTTAGCACATGTTTCTTCTGCTTCTTCTATTCTCTTCATAGCCTAAGTTGTTGCGTATCTTATGATATCCAAAACTTCTAGGGGTGTGTCGGGTCTCCTTTTTTCCTCTAGCTTTGTAATTTTCCTCCTAAGGTCAACCACTATCTCAGCTAATTGTGCTACTTTGGAATCTGGTGCCATTTCCTCTGTTATTCCTTCTTCTACAAAGTTCTTACAGGCGAGGGTTACTACTTTGCTGATTTTCTGACAGTTTTCTTCCCATTCCCTTTTCTTCTGTTCAATTTGTTGAACTTCAAGTCTTATTTTATTGATATATTTATGTGCATCCTTCACTTTCGTCACCAGGGTACGCTCTGTTATCACCCGACTTGTAGTTTCCTGTGTGAGGTGGATCTAGGATGGATGGTAGAGGGGCAAGCAACTAAGGGGGTGGAACCAAGACCGCCTAGACTCCCAAATGGATGATTGTCATGCCAATCAAGATAGCCTTCACTTTATTTTATATAAGTCCAATACAACAACGGGGGAGACTCGGATCTGCTCCCGACAGGAGAGATCAGACCTAGACACCAGAAAAAGATCAGATGGGGCTTTAGGATACTTAAGGTGCAAGGTGAATGGAAACCCTAGCTCTAGGGTTTAGGTACTCATAATCGATGAATATGAACACTATATTGGGAAACGTAACTATGACATGGTGAGAAAGAATAGAGTTGGGATTGTCTAGTACCAAGGAGACAGGCTCAATGAAATATAGTTGATTGGAGTTATCAATGAGTGTTGGCAAAGAGAATGGGAGGAGATCTTAAGGGATAGGAATAGCAATAGCTAGGATATTAGTGCCTTATGTTTATTGGGAAATGGATTTATAAACATCCTAATGTTTCAGGAAAAGCACTTGGGACACACCTTGATCTATGGACCCAGAAAATAGTTGGTTCAGAGAAGCTAAGGTACAGGAAAAACCAGCTCAATGGAAGGCTAGCGCCAGGGCTTGGAAAGACAGATTTATAGTTATAGGGTCACCTGGAGGCTAATAACTCAGTGTTGAAGGATAAATGAGGTCAGGGTGACCTGATCTACAAGCCCAAATCAGAAAATCAGCAGAAAAATCAGATCCAGACAAAGTCAAAATTTGATGAGGGGGCTAGGAGGCCTAAAAACCAAATTTTCAAATCTAGGAAAAAATAGAAGGAACTATGTCAGCATTGGGAGTGTTCTAGAATTCTTAAGCCCTGATCTATCAGCCTATCTTATCAGATTTCAGAAAAAGTCACTTCCGAAAAAGTCCAATTTTCAGTGAGGGTGCTAGGGTTGTTTTAGTCAAAAACTCAGATCTAGGTTAAACAACCAAGCATTTGGAAAATGTTGGGGTTGATTTGGAATATGTGGGATGTGGTATATCTATTTGTGAATTCATAATTCAGAAAAAATCAAAACCCTGGCAGGTCAAATTTTCAGTGGGGGGTTATGTAGTTTTCTGGCAAAAAATTAGATCTAGGTTAAAACAGCAGGATTTTAACTAGGGTTGTAGTTGATTTGGTTAAGGGGATGCCTGATATATGAAACCCAGAAATGGTTTGGCCAAATATCAGACGGTTCCCAGATTTATTGCTTTTTAGGGTTTTTAGTATTTTAGGAGTTTTTAGAAAAATTTGAAGTAAAGTAAGGTACAATGGAATAAGATTTGAAAAGAAGAGACTTACCTGTTAGATATTACCTAGAAAATCTTGTATAAGTCTTTAATGATGATGATCTTATCTATCCCGATCAATTCTGGAAGATCCTCGTGATTTCTATAGCATATGCAAGCTCCAAACCACCAATGCACCCCCTACCCTGCATGAGCAAATGCCAACCATATCATATTTTCTAATACAAGAGAAAGAAACTGAATTCTACAAGAAAGTAAAACAAATTAATCATAGATCACAATGAAACTAATGAAAACCCCCTGATCCAAGACGAAGAAAACTAAGCGAGTTGAGGTCCCCCTACAAAAATGCTCTAGCCAAAAAGCCCACCTGTAGACAAAACAATGATGGAAAAAAATATAGATCTCACAAGAATTTCCACAATGCTAGGAATCTAAATATTTTCTAATCACCATTATAGAATATTAGATGCAAAGAAGATCCAGAAAATTTCCACAAAAAAAGTCTTTCTATTATTCAGATCCAAGAGCCAAAGACCCCTTACAAATGAGAATCTCTCTCCTTTAAATAGAAATGAGAGAACCTCAATCATAACCAAATCCTAACCACTTTCAAAATGAGTGGCTAAGATTAAAAGATGAAATGTTCTAATCAATGGTTGAGATGAGCTCAACATACAATACATGGATCAATATAACCATAATTTATCAAAGTGGACTAACCCACGCAAAAAAGCTAACCCACTCAATTAGAAATAAATGAAAGCACATGGTGGGTCCAAGGATTGTTTGACTAACTCCCTCTAGGTGTCCCCATGGCACAATAAAATAATAAAATAATTTAATTCTTTGACTTTTGTGCCTCCTTGAGGAAATCATGAGCCTCCCAAAAGAGCTCTAGAAAATAATATAAAAATGCCCAAAAATAGATGTGTGCCCAATTAGGAGCTACAACTACTGGAGAAGGTGTGGAGGACATCACTCTCATAATCATGACTCATCCCATGTCATTTCCTTGCCTCAGTATCCCAAATCAATTTCTTCAATAGCCATTTAATCATTTTTTAATTTGCTTTGAGAAATGTGATCCAGCCAAAACAGCCTTCTAGGTTGCCTGCGTTGTCAAACTGAGCCCACCAGACTCTCTCGGATGGGGGTACTATGGTACAAACAAGTGACTGCATCCACCTATTCCCATACAATGCCCTAGGAGATCCAACTAAAACATCTCCTTGCTCAAAAATATCAATCTGTGAAGAAAAACTGCATCAGAAAGGCAGAATGAGCTTGATCACATCTGTAAGTGCCCAGAACTGGAAATAAAGTGTCTCATTAGACTCAGAGAGTCCAAATCCATCTAAGGTGTATACTCATACCCCTCATAGGTCTCTATTTGATCATCAATAATATCCAATAAACAATATAACCATTTGTGAATAATCAGACACCAATAATAACTCAGACTATATCCATCCGCTGCAAGTGTTAAAAGGTTAATACATGCTCTACAACTCATTCAAGTAAGAATCACAACAAGTAGCATTCATTTCACTACCGGTACATCAACCAATACATATATAAGGATTTATTTATTATTACTCAGACTTAGACTTTCAAGACTATACTCACTTCATAGCTGTAGCCAATTTGCTAGTGAAGGGTGAAGGGTGGAAATGATAAGGCTAAGGAAAAGGATGAATTCCTACTCAACATCATGACACTTTGGAAAAGGAAAGGGAAAACTCACTATAACCAATGTCAGACAAACAACAACACAAGGAATGGCAGTGCCTCACAAATGGGTGAGTTGTTTAGAGAGTGTTTATTCAACTTAGGCATCATGTCTACAACAAGCTTGATCCAAGTTCATTAGGATCATCATTTTATTCCATGGCCTTTTTGGCCTATATGACCCTTTTGGGACTTCACTAGTGTTTAAAAGCACAGCTAATTGCAGCTTTCATCCGGGACATATTTATTTAAACAAGGTCAACAATTTTTGGATATAGCATATTTTTAACCATTGCTTTTTTTGTGGACCTTTTCTTATACTCTTCAAGGAGTATTTTAGCATTTCATTGCTCTTTCCCTTTTTACATATGCTAAGAAACACAGTTTTATAATTTTCATTTTTCATGGGTGCATATTCAATATTTTCAACATAGGTAGTACATGAGCTTTCAGTTTTAGCCAACAACATCTCAAGTGACTAGGGGGAGTTCTGCATAGTGCCAAAAATCGGGAAAACTGTTGGTTTCTGGGCAGACCCGGGTTTACTATAATGTACCAACAACACCCCTAACTCACTGGCCCTTTCGGCGACAGACCGCGGAGCGGCCTGAAGTCTCACTCGAAGTGATTCTAATGGGTTGGCCAAAGACTCAAGTATCTTTGACCAGGTTCTGTAGCATCCTGGTGTCTCACAGCTCTTCTTAGCCAGCGAGGT
This sequence comes from Pseudotsuga menziesii, assembly GCA_001517045.1. NCBI lineage: Eukaryota > Viridiplantae > Streptophyta > Pinopsida > Pinales > Pinaceae > Pseudotsuga > Pseudotsuga menziesii. Next base: position 1,511,959 of record LPNX010840821.1, on the reverse strand, counting down.
CTCTGTCTGCGATGCGCAGTCTCTCTTACTCGTGGGTTCTGACAGGGGAAGGAATCCTATGGCATCGCAGCAACTCTGGCGATGCGCAACTCTCTCTTCCGCTTAACCCACGATCTATGCTATCTCACACCATAACTCCTCTGATGGTGCGATATCACCTACTATCAATGCGATATCTACTATAGTATGGCCCACTGCGACCCTCACGGTCCAAAGGCTATCGCACTGGGTGGAATGACTTGGCTAACTTTCAACAATATAGTAAACACTCCGACTTGAACTTCCACAGTTCAACACACTCTACCTCAACTATACTTACTATTCTAATAATTATACTGGAAACACTTTAATAGAATGACTTATTACTGTGTGAAACAAGCACTGATAAAATCATATGCAGACACCTGATACATGTAAATCCACCTTTAGCCTTCAATAATGCTGTAACTGAATGAGACATACAGACATTTACTAACTGATAAACAAAATTCATGTAATAGATAACAGATATCAACTAAGTAAAGCACAATCACATGGAATAATCACATAACACACTGGTTTTACGTGGTTCACTTCCAGGGTAGAAGCTACGTCCACAGAACTGTGTTTATTATATCTTGAGAGAGTACACAGTTCTGCTGCAACCTGATGTGCAGCTAGAGATCTTCTGGGTAACTCTGCACTCACTACCAGGAGCCATTCTCTCCTAGATCTCTTCTCTTTCTCTATATTTCCTTCTTACAATATTCTCTCTCTCTCTCTCTCTGTCAATCCCTGCGGATTGTTACATACATGATTCTATGAGCCAGTTGCTGGTTACTGTAAGAAACTACAGACTAGATATAGAACCAGCGCATGAGCGTCTATGAGATAACAGATCAACTAACTCTCTAATTATATGACTAGCTAAAAGACCCAATGGCTAACTGGCTAACCTTTTACAATACAAAATACATCCCTTTATAGGTGACCCGAAGGTCTCGCCATTACAACACTATGGGATTTTCCGAACAGTGACCCAAAACCCTAACTAGTGACAGTCAGTCTATCTGTACTCGAACTGCCACTTTTCATCACACCACTGCTCTCTGTAGTCTTCCATGCTTCCCAGTGCCACTTCCCTTTCTATCCTTCGTCTTCAATACCTTGGCCTCATTGCCCTTTTTCCTTTATGAGGGTAGCTGAGCCCTCCTGTCTTCCGTCGCTTCCTTCAATGCAGTGGGTGATCTCTCTCTTCTCGGTTGCTGCCTTTAGTGTAGTGGGTGAGATCTTTCCTCTCGGCTGCTCAGGTACTGTCGTCTTCTTTGACTTCTCTATCCCGATAGTCACAGTTTCTAGCTCTGATCTGCAGCTAGAAACATGCTACGGCATCGTAGCTTTACCTTATCTCTTATATCTTCGCCAAAACTATCTATCTGCCAAAATGGAAACTTCTCCTGTAGCTGTGGGACCCTACTTCAACAATCCCCTAACACTTACTTGTGGCTCGTCCTTGAGCCACTAACAGCGGGCTTCTCCTGCTGTAGCTTCTCCTTGGCTTCCTGTGAAGTTCGTTTAAATTTGTCCCGAAGTCCTGCGACTTCGTTCTGCATAGCTTCGACACACTCTTGTGCCGCTTGAAGTGTAGCTTGACTAATGCTGAAGTCTTCTATTATCTGAGATTGGCTCCTCATCCTTGGTAGCTGTCTGGTCTGTGATGAAGTTGGTTTCATACTCTTGGGTAGTGTCTCCATAGCGGACACAAGGCCTCCATGCTCGAATTGTCTCAAAATGTCTTCTAAGGGTTCCTCCTCAGACAGAACCCACTTGGTGCAATACTCTGGATTAGCAATGGCCGCAAAATAGGGAAATCACAACACTCTATAACGAACTTAGCTCTGTACATGGAAAACTTAACAACTTACTCTATAGCTCTCGGATCTTGCAAAAGTAACCGTCTTGAATCAATGATCTCTGCTTTTATGCTGAAGGCGATAATCCCGGACGCAACAGTCATCTAGGCTGAACCCGTCAGTGATATTAATTGCATGGACGAGACCACACCCATCGTTTCAATCCTCCTTAAATGCTGAAATCCGATCAAATTTTCCTCGAAACCTATGTGCAGGTGTCGGTCTCATCGAAGATTTACTAAATATGGAAAATTTATTATGCTATTTCCAAATCTACGATAAGGTATACCGGTCATTTCTTCATTAACTGTCTGTCAGAAGGTGAATTGACTGGCCCTCTATCCTTTTTCAAAACTGGATACATGGCACGAGGAATCATCGCCTTACCGCGATGTCACACCGCATCACTTGTGCAAAATAAAATTTAAACAGTTTTTTTTTCCCAGTCGCTTATGACTTGTGCAAAATGAATCGTCTTAATGCGATTCCCTGTACTTAGTATACCNCCGCATCACTTGTGCAAAATAAAATTTAAACAGTTTTTTTTTCCCAGTCGCTTATGACTTGTGCAAAATGAATCGTCTTAATGCGATTCCCTGTACTTAGTATCCCTGCCGGTGTAGACTAATTCCCAGTGCGATGCCTCCTTTCAACTACACTGGACATCTGCACTTTCATAACTGTCTGAGTTAAGGCTGGGATGTGGAGTGGCTAGCACTGTAAAGCTTAAGCCTACTGCCATTAATGAAAGTGGGAAGAAGCTCCCCGTTCAGTTTGCTGAGCTGAACGGCACCTCCCTCTGTAACTTGCTGAATCTGGTATGGCCCCAACCAATGCGTCTTGAATTTTCCTGGAAACTTCACAAACTTACTGTCGTAGAGGAGGACTAGGTCTCCTATCTGAAAAATCTTGTTCTTTACATGCCTGTCATGCCAAGCTTTCTCTTGTGCCTTCTGCACTTTCTGATGGAATCCTGTGATGAACCTGTCTTCCTCTAAGGTGAGCAGCTGTGCTAGCCTTTCATTTGTCGTATCTGTGTCTGTCATCCTGGTAATCTGAGCAATTCTTAGACTGGGTATAATATACTCCATAGGAATAACAACCTCTTGTCCATACACCAAGCTGAAAGGTGTATGTCTTGTGATTTTCTTGCATGTCATCCTATACACCCATAATACAGCATTAACCCTGAGGTCCCAATCATTTCTTTGGCTGTTGCAGATCTTAGTAAGAGAATTTTCTAGAATCTTGTTAAAGGCCTCCACCATACCATTAGCTTGCGGGTGGTAGGGAGTGCTCTTATGGTGGTGTATCTGGAATTCTTCCGTCAAGGCCTCAATAGTGTGGTTCAAGAAATGGTTGCCTTGATTGCTCATCAAAACTACTGGACATCCAAATCTATTGATGATGTTCTCAAAGAGGAACTGTGCAGCTGTAGTAGCATCACAATTTCTTACTACTTTAGCCTCCGCCCATCTGGTGAGGTATTCTGTTCTTGTGACGATGTATCTCGCACCAGTTCGTTTTCCTGGTGGGTTGATAGGACCCACAAAGTCTATAGCCCACTTGCCAAATGCTCGTAGCGTAATCTATGGTCGTAGCGGCATTTCATCTCTCTGCGAAGGTTTTTCTACCCTCTGGCAGATATCGCAGCATTTGCAAAATTCCTTAGTATCCTTATGCAAAGTAGGCCACCATAATCCCGCGGTCAAGATTTTCTGCGCAGTCGGCTTTCCTGCGAAATGACCTCCTGCGGTACCGGAATGTGCTTCTCTGATAATGGCCTCTTTCTCATGCGGCATGATGCATCTGTGCAGGACTTCATCTGGACCTAACTTGTATAGTTGTCCTGTGATCAAGGTGAAGTCTCCTGCTTTGACAACCAACTACTTCTTTTGATGCTTAGTAAACTCAACAGGTGCCCATCCTGTAGTGAGAAAGTGAATGATATCAGCATAGTAATCATCTACGATCTGAATATAAAACAATTGCACATCGGGCAAGTTGTCCTCTAGGTTACTTGGCTCTTCTCCTAAGTCTATGCTCAACAGATGATCTGGTCCGGCATTTAATTTCCCTGGTTTGACAATAATTTCAAAATCATACTCCTGAAATAGGAGTAACCATATATAGATTCATGCCCCTAACACTATCTTATTGACCAAGTACTTCAAAGTGGAATGGTCAGTGAACATCTTGAATGAGGCACCTAGCAGGTAGTGCCTGAATTTCTGTAGAGCATACACCATGGCTAATCCTTCTCTTTCCATAGTGGTGTAGTTCTTTTCTGCGGTGGATAGTTTTCTGTTTGAGTATGCGATAGGGTGATCGATACCTCCTTCTCCTGGTTGGGTTAAGACGATCCCCAGTGCAATGCCAGATGCATCCACATGTACATGAAATGGCTTGGTCCAGTCCGGGAATACTAAAATGGATGCTGTAACCATCTTCTCTTTAAGTGTGTCTAGACTTTTCTGGCATTCCTCATTCCATAGGAATTTTACATCTTTCTTTAACAACTTTTCCATAGGTGTTGTGATCTTTGCATAACCTTTGATAAATTTTCTATAGTACCCGGTATGACCAAGTACTGTCCTCAACTGCTTGACTGAGTTGGGTGCTGGAAGGTTTACAATGATGGCAATCTTTGTGGGATCTACCATCAAGCCTTGTCTACAGACAATATGACCCAACAAAATACCAAATGGCGCACAGAATATACATTTTTTCAAGTTCAGAGAAATCTGGTACTGCCTACATTTCTCTAATATCAGTCTTAAATCTCCTATGTGCTTGTCGATTAATCCAAATACAGTCCAATCATCAAAATAAACCTCTAAGAATTTTTGGATGTATTCTTTAAATACAACAACTACTACTCTAGAAAAGATAGCTGGTGCATTCTTAAGACCAAAGGGCATTACCGTATACTGGAATGATCCCCATTCTATCACAAAAGTGGTCTTAGATCGATCTTCTGGATGGATTCTGATCTGGTGATAGCCTGAAAAGCCATCAGTGAAGGAGTAGACCTCCTGTCCTCCCACATTTTCTAACACTTCATCAGTAAAAGGTGTCGAAAATGGGTCATGGAGTGATGCATCGTTGAGTTTATGCAAGTCGACACAGATTCTGATTTCTCCTTTGGTTTTCTTTTCTTGCACGACAATGGGACTAACCCATTCGCTTTATTCCACTGGCTCAATGATGCCTGCTACTAGCATCTTATCAATCTCGTCCTTAAATTTTTCTTTATAGCGTGGATTTAATCTATATGGGCGCTGCTTGACTGGCCTAGCATCCTCTTTCAATGGTATCCTCATTACTCCCAAGTCTCCAACTATTCCTTTCATTTCTATGAACTTGGTGGGGAATAGGTCCTGATAGTCATGTAGCAAGTCTGCAATCTGTCCTACTGTTTCATTGTTCCAATAGTCTCCAATGGATGCAAACTTTGGTTCTCTGTCTATGCCAATGTTGATCTTCTTAATCTTGATAGGATCCGTGATAGCTTGAGTCTCTAGCTTCGGTCCATCAACATCGCGAGTCCCTTCTGACTCTGGAATGTTGATGTTGTGAGGGTCCTCATTCTCATCCTCTGGTTCTTATGCGAAGTTATAGCACTCGAGCGCCTCTTCTAACTGGATGGCCCACTCAGGTTGAGTATGTACTGATAGGGTGCAGTCCTCAAATATCTTAATATTTATTGCATCTAGGGCCTGACCAACACTTGGATACTCAGATTCAAAAGTGAACATGAGTAGAAATATGTCTATCATAAGTGGCCAGGCGGTCGTTCCCTTGCGTAATTCAGTCTCTGTGTACCAGTTCCTTGCAATTGTGTCCAAAGTGTGAATGAATCGGTGAACCCATTCATCCTCGGGAATGTCCGACCAATTCTATTCACAAGTCTGAATATGTGACCTGGGGTCACTTTGTCCTATGTATTTCTACTGGACATACTCCCTGTCAGTAGAGAATTTGATCGCCATGAATCTCTTAAGATCATCCCATGATGCAATATTCTCTTTATGTGCATACCACCATCTTGCAGGTGTGGCTCATACTGCAAGGTCCATAGCTGCGATCCTCTGCTCGTGAGGAACTTGTTGTTCAAACTCTGGGAGAAAGTCCTGGATATCTGTTAGACCATGAAATGAGGGGGTCTCGTTAGTCTCTATGCCAATCCATCGCAGTGACTTAGTCATAAGCGCACATCTGCGCGCTGAGACTTTGTAAAGTCTGTTCTGCCAGTTTTCTAGACCAACATCCGAATCCGATGCGCATGAGCTGTCGCATCGCCAACTAATGTTCCCTTCTGCAGTTGGATTGATGTAGTCACTCTGGTACATAGTCATCTGATAGAGACTCTCCATGTTACGTGCCTCTTCCTCTACTCAGATAGGTTCAATGTATCTAGGAAACTGAAGAGGATCCAACGATGAGATGACCCAGATCTACACATCCTCAAAGGTCATTTGTCTTATCTTTAGGTCAATAATGGCCATGTTACCGATCGTCCAATCAATGCCTAGTAATGTTGGATATGGTCTACTATCACCAATGATTTCTATAACTTCAAAGTCCACAGAGCTGTGAACTCTGTCAATGTCAACTGGCACCTATAGTAGTCGACCCAATGGCGATACCCTCTGTTGATTAGCTAATCTCAAATGGATAGGCGATCTAACTAACTTAGGGCTACCCATATGTTCCCATGTCTGCTTAGTCAGAACATTTACCTCTGATCCTAGATCTAGGATCACCTCATCCATTTCAAATTCTCAAACTTGTGCTGTGAGTCACATCTCTCTTCCTGTTCTTGTATGGCCCATAATGTTATGAACAACACGCTGTGCACTGTCCATGGAATAATATGTCAGATACAGATCTATGATACGCTGAAGCTCTCTGATAGCTTCCTCATTTATCATGAGTTTTAGACAACTCCGCAGGAAGGATTGTACGCTTCCTGTTGACTCATCCTCATCGCATCTTCCTGATGTGGTAGCCTACAATGTCTCCACAGGACTAAGGCCACAAGGTGTTTGCTACGGTACGCCCCTAGACGGCTGTACCTACGATCCTGATTGCATAGGTTCATTAAAGAAAGTTTTAGCTTGCTGAAATATTTCTTTATTCTTCTGCAGGTCGAGTGGTGTTGATTTATTAGTAGCTTTGCGCGCCGAATCCGGTCCTGTGTTCTTTTCAGTATCTGACGATGTCCTACTGGTGGAAGCACTACTGTGAGTCACAATGTTGACTCTTGGTTCTGGTTCTTCCTGCTCAGTAGCAATAAGCTGGATGTTTTGATGTACTGCTGGCTTAGGTTCTCTGATCTTAGCTATCAAGGTAGGACATTCTTCTTTAGCGTGATCGTAAGATTTGCAATAATTACATGTCGTAGTGGGGCTCTGACAGTCCCTAGCATAATGTCCTACAACTCCACAGTTGTAACAAGTGACTAGTCCACAGCCACGGCCAAATCCTTCACCACAACCAAAGCCTCCTCCATGGCCTCGTCCTCTGAATCCTCCTCCACGGCCAACATGAGCTAGATCATGCTGTGGTGCTGCTGTTGGACCCTGTGTCTCCGATTGGACTCTATACAAGTCATGTTTTCTATATAACATGAGATCATAGGCTCTACATGTATGGTCATCGTGTCCTACTGACTTACAGACGGTACAGGATAAGTTCTTAGGTGTCTGTATGTACTTTTGAAGTAAAGGGCATTGCTGAGGTAGATGTCCTCTTGTTATGCATAGTTCACACCATGGCCCTTGAGTCTGTGCTAAGGGGTTAGGAGCCCCACTTGCTAAGTATTCAACAAATACTAGATAGTTATCTTTAGTATGGCCTTGTGCTTTACACTTGATACACCATATGTCTTGTGCAATCTCTTTTCCTTTTCTAATCTCATGCATCTGTAATGTGAGATTTGCTAACTGGTTTTGCAGGTTTGTCATACCTGTGCTAGTTTCAGCTAGAGGTGAAGCCTCTAGTTTCATTTCCATCTCCAACGCATCATCCTACATCTAGAGTTTCTGCTGCATTAATGGCAGTCTGATGTGAGGGAGCAGGGCTGCAATAAACCATTCCTTATGCTACTCCGGCCCAAACTCAAAGTTGACTTGGTCTATAAGGGCTTTGAATTTCTGATCGAAGTCCCATACTGACTCTGTAGGTAACTGTTTAATGTCTTTTAGCTTTGTGATACACTGTGACTTAGACTTAGGTTTCTTAAACTCTTTGATCATGGCGGTCCTGACTTGTACAAGTGTTCTGGGTATTGCTGAGGTATACTTCATATACCATGTTAAGGCTCAGTCCCTAAGTGTGGTGACCAACTGTATGAGTTTAATATTATCATCTTAGAGTCCTTTAATGGTCCACACAGCTTCACATAGAAACCAGTGCTGCTCTAGGTCTTCTGCCCCTGTACCCTTAAAGGTAGGTAACTTCATATCATCCCCCATTCTATTTCTACATGGTGGATGCTAATTTGTTGTGTTACTACCACTCGGCGGTGTAGGTGGAGGTGATGTAGCGGTAGTATGTATTGTCTGTAAGCTACTAGATGGAGTTCCTACGGGATTTTTCTGAGTCCCGGTCTATTTCTGTGGGGTATAAGGGTGGTAAGGGATACCCCCTTTTGTTCTTTCTGTATTACTATGACTCTGTTGTCTAGTATTATCTGAACTGTCTTCAAATATGGGAGATCTGAAATCTACTTCATATTTCTTTCCACTTCGTGTACGTCCAATGTCATCAAAATCACTCTCAAACTCTTGTGACATCACACTTTCTTAACTTATTGGTCTGAAACTATATCCATTACTCCTTTTTCATATAACAACATCTTAATGGACAAGTTTAAAGATTTTAGGTACTTACCGTGATATCCTTTGAAGAAGTACCGCTCAGCCTCACTGAAGCTTTTTCTCTGTTCAACTGCAAACTCTGTGATGAAGCCTTCTAGCACACTCGCAAGCCAGAAATCTACTGTCCTCGTAATGGGATTATCAAGGCTCTTCACGGTCTAAATCAGCTCTGGTGTCTAGACAATGTTTGTTTTCTTTCTGAATATGCTCTGATCAGTCAACTTTGATAACCAGTCATACAGCTCGTTTCCATAGGTCGCAAAAAATATCGTATGCAGGTCTGTAAAGATATGTTTTTGTAACCAGTCCTCTTTAGTCAGTCTAGGACTCTTGTTCGGAAAATTATTTCTCCTTAGACCCAACCCACTGGTTGAGTTCATCTTTAGTAGGATGCCAACAGAACATCAGTGCTCAGTTTGTTCAAAACCGGCAACGGAACCATTTGTTGGTTTTTGGGCAGACCCGGGTTTACTGTAATGTACCAACAACACCCCTAGCTCACTGGCCCTTTCAGCGACAGACCATGGAGTGGCCTGAAGTCTCACCCGAAGTGATTCTAATGAGTTGGCCAAAGACTCAAGTGTCTTCGACCAGGTTTTGTATCATCCTGGGGTCTCGCAGCTCTCTTAGCCAGCGAGGTCTCTCTCCGCGATGCGCAATCTCTCTTACTCGTGGGTTCTGACAGGGGAAGGAATCCTATCGCATCGCAGCGACTGTGGCAATGCACAACTCTCTCTTTCTCTTAACCCGCGATCTACGCTATCTCACACCGCAACTCCTTTGACGGTGCGATATCGCCTACTGTCAACGCGATATCTACTATAGTACGACCCACTATGACCCTCACGGTCCAAAGGCTATTGCATTGGGTGGAATGACTTGGCTAAATTTCAACAAGATAGTAAACACTCCGACTTGAACTTCCATAGTTCAACACACTCTACCTCAACTATACTTACTGTTCGAATAAGTATACTGGAAACACTTTAATAGAATGACTTATTACTGTGTGAAACAAGGACTGATAAACTCATATGTAGATTCCTGATACGTGTAAATCTACCTTTAACCTTCAATAATGCTGTAACTGAATGAGACATACAGATATTTACTAACTGATAAACAACATTCATGTAATAGATAATAGATATCAACTAAGTAAAGAACAATCACATGGAATAATCACATAACACACTAGTTTTATGTGGTTCACTTCTAGGGTAGAAGCTACGTCCATAAAACTATGTTTATTATATCTTGAGAGAGTACACAGTTCTGCTGCAACCTGATGTGTAGCTAGAGATCTTCTGGGTAACTCTGCACTCACTACTAGGAGCCCTTCTCTCCTAGATCTCTTCTCTTTCTCTATATTGCCTTCTTACAATATTCTCTCTCTCTCTCTTTGTCAATCCCTGCGGATTGTTACATACATGCTTCTATGAGCCAGCTGCTGGTTACAGTAAGATACTATAGACTGAATACAAAACCAACGCATGAGCGTCTATGAGCTAACTGATCAACTAACTCTCTAATTGTCTGACTAGCGAAAAGACCCAATGGCTAACTGGCTAACCTTTTACAATACAAAATACATCCCTTTATAGGCGGCCCAAAGGTCTTGTCATTACAACACTATGGGCTTGTTCCAACAGTAACCCAAAACCCTAATTAGTGACAGTCGGTCTATCTGTACTCGAACTGCCGCTTTCCATCACACTATTTCTCTTTGCAGTCTTCCATGCTTCCCAGTGCTGACCATGGGTACTGGGCACCACTTCCCTTTCTGTCCTTCATCTTCAATACCTTGGCCTCGTTGCCCTTTTTCCTTTATGAGGGTAGCTGAGCCCTCCCATCTTTCGTCGTTGCCTTCAATGCAGTGGGTGAGCTCTCTCTTCTCAGCTGCTGCCTTTAGTGCAGTGCGTGAGCTCTCTCCTCTCAGCCGCTCAGGTACTGTCGTCTTCTTTGAATTCTCTATCCCGATAGTCACAGTTTCCGGCTCTGATCTGCAGCTAGAAACATGCTACGGTGTCGTAGCTTTACCTTATCTCTTATATCTTTGCCAAAACTATCTATCCACCAAAATGGCAGCTTCTCCTATAGCTGCGGGACCCTACTCCAACAAAAACTGACCAAAATTATTTAGGCATACTATTCAACTTACCAAAGGAAATTTTTGTCACCAAATCAGAGCCAAGACACAATAGAGATAGGGAGGCTTGTCTAACAAAAGTTCTGGCGGGGAGAAACATCATCCATGCCATAAGTCAAGAAGTTAGTCGGGTTGAAAACTAAACTGGAAGGTAAATGGATGGGTGAAGACAATGAATGATGGAGCCAACACTAGCAAGCCAAAACAATGGTGGGAATGACTACCTCTATTATCCCTAAGGAGGGTAAAACCAATGAGTATAGATCAAGAACTTCAAATTCTAAGTAAGGACATCAATACATAGTACAAGATACAACCAAGTCCATATAATTATGACCGCCAGATCATGAGACCAAAATTCAATACATATCACAAAAATTAGTATAAAGAGCAATAATAACCATCACACAATATAAAATGATGATTCATAATCATGCAATATAATCCATCTCAGACACCATCTGCCCAATGAGAAAGAACTAATATAAAACTGGGCATCAATGACTGTTCTGTAATGACATAAATGGCTACATTGATCTTGAAATCTGAGTGTCCTGAGACTCAGTCCTGACATGGGAGAGTACAATAGTCCACTAGTACAAAAATGATCCATCAAAACTGCTCATCTCAGCATCTCATATGTAAGAGATTTGGATGAAAAATGTATTGTGTCTTAAAAATAGAATATGGTAGCATGGCTACTATATATGTGATAACACGCTCATGCAGTTTTATTTCTGCATTGACAGCACTCCGTACTGCATATACCTCATTTATGTGCATAGATGAAAAATCTATAATAATATGGCCACGATCCTTGAAAACATCATTAAACTCCAGAGTGCCTAAATAAAAAATGCCTTTACATACTTTTACCGTTATTGGTGGGACTGGAACAAGTGGCACAATTTTATCCATTCTTGAAGTTTTTGATGGTCCTTGTGAATCTGTTGTTGCACTTGGATAGTCGAAAACAATTTTAACATCTTCAACTTCTTTACACAAAAATTTAAGAAGATTAGTAGCTGTACCTAAAATTTCTTATTGTCGCTCTTCTATGGTCTTGAAGCTAGTATGCGTCGCATCAGTTATTTCCTCAATCATCATTTGCAGATCATCGTTGTCCAAGCTAATGGTATTTATATTTCTGTTAGCCTTCATCTTCTTTTTATTTCTTCTCGGATGTACTATTTCTTTCTGAAGTTTCCCCCCTTCATTTTCGGATTTTGGGTCTATTGGTATTGAGGGGGAATGACTCCTTACATAGTATAAATCCTGTGGGGTATCTTCTTCTTCATTTTCCTCATCTGAGTTGTTCTCTTGTACTTGGTTTTCCTCTTCTTGAAGTTGATCTTCTAGTACTAGGACACATCATTCCTTCGGCCACTCATTAATAATTTCATCAACATCCTCCTTTGTCATTATAAATTTGGTTGGTAACCTTTGACGTTGTTGTTGATATCATGGCTGCAAGTAAATATGGTGTGGACCAATCTCAAATTTAACAATTGGGAGAAATTGTTGAACAATGGTGTCATCTAATCTATACATGTTCCTCACATGGTGTCGTATATCCTCCCCATGCATAAAGAGTTCAATATTGTTCTATTTCTGTCGGTCTTTTAGGTCCTTTGCAAACCAAAGGTTCTGATATATTGCTCCTTCATAGGTCATTAGTAGGTCAATCCCTTGGCAATCTTGTGGGTCGGACCATGCTATAAATGAAATTAAAAGTAACATCCATGAATAGTGAAATTTCCTACACTTTTCCTATGCATCGATGGCATCTTGTACAAGCTTGTTCAACAAGAATGACACCAATTGATCTGAACTCCTGTTGCTCAAAGTTCTACAAGTGCAGTCACTCACATGGTACACTGGTATGGGAACATTTTGTAGAGTAACTTGGAGGCCAATAATTTGGTAGCAAAGCGAATAATGGTGTTATGAATGGACTGAATCAGAAATCCCCTTTTGCTTCTTACTGTGTCATATTTTTTCTTCATCCGTGTAGTTATTTTCGCCTCTTGATACTTTTTTAGTAGTGGTACTGGGTCATTCCTATGGATGATAGGCCTATGATGGTGGCTATTAGTTGAATATCTATAGGTATAGGTTTTCCTAGCCATAGAACCCCTCCATGAAAAACTAGGAGTAACTGCTTAACACATGTGTTTATTGGTGTACTTCATCCAAAATGTGGCATATGTAGCAGCAATAATACACAAGACTACTCCAATCCCTTAGCCCATTCCTTTGCAACATATCATTTAGGTGCCTTGGGTGTGTCCTGCATAATGTCCATGTAGTGTCAGCGGTCCATATTTGTTTGGGGTTTTGTATGATGATCATCATAAGCTAGCTTCTTCACATTGGGTAGAATGTCTTTCAATACCTTCACTGCTTTGGGTATTAGTGGCACTATCACCGGGGTCCTTGCCCTTTTTGGAACTGTAACTCTCAGTGCATCCCTGCATTTTGGAGAGACATAAGGTGTCATCAAATTCCTTGTCTCAAAATCATCCTATGCTGGTGGGGTTGGTGCTGGAGGTGTTGATTCTTTTCCCTTTCTCTTTCTATTACTGGCGTCTTTTCCCTGTTTGGCCCCGGATGGACCTGGCCTTTCTTTTTTGGATAGTTTACCAGCGTTTGAATATACTATTATATCAGTCTATGCATTATTTGGCGTCGTCCGCGGTGGGATGTAACCAGTAGTGTCTTCCATAATAGGGGTAGGTGATACATGCTTATATTCAACTTTTCTTGTGTTGGAAATGGATATGACCATACTACAACCACACCAGTTGGACGCTTAGGATTGCAGGAAATAGTAGTGTTCTTTTTATTTTGCATATAGGATGAATGAAGTCTTAGCGGTGAATCTTCATAAAAATACCTTAATTTACCCTAGTTGTTCTTCCCATGTGCAAGAAATTAATCAGAAAGGAATTTGTCCTTTCAGGTACATGGGTGTACTTTGGGATCATTAATTGAATATTTTGCGCCATACAACCACTTATCTATCACTTTAAATGGTATTTCTTGTTATAAATCCGGATGTTACCAAAAATATCGCTGTCATCCCCCCCCCCTTTTATTTTATTTTATAGGGTTGCATTAAGCAGGGTAAGGAGTATCTTCACAGCAACTCAATGTTTGTGGTTGCAGGGAATACTTTTAGAATGTGGCTTCAAATCAGAGTTTTCAACTATTATCTACTGTGATAATAAAAGCACCATTCAAATATGTAATGATCTAGTTCAGAGACAACAAACCAAACACATTGAGATCCATATGCACTACATCAAACAGCTTGTGCATGATGGCACCATTCATCTACTCTTCTATGCATATTCAGAACAAGTAGCAGACACCTTCACCAAAGTTTTTTGTGAGAAGACATTCAACAATCTCAAATCACTCTTGGGGATTGTTGATCATGCTGTGAAGCATGATTGATGATAAGATTTTCAAATTTTGTTTTACCGTCCATGTTTAAGGGAGGATTTTCCCATTGGGTTTTTGCCTCTTTCCTTGGTTGAATGGACAAACAGTATGTAAAGGGTGACTAAGCCTTGTTGCTAGGCCCTATAGTTTTCTAATGTTTACTCATAAATTCAGGCTTAAGGGGGGGTGTTAGAATAATAAACACATAGTTACCTACCTTAGACATTATTTAAATCATTTTTGTCTTATTACCTAGTCTCCTAGATTCCACTCTATGCTAGTTGCCTTCTACATGTCATAGAAGTCAACACTTGATAAAACTGAGTCATGGAGAGCTTGGGAAAGCTCCTGAAAACCATATTTAGCATGTCTTGTTTATTCCAGATCCTCCAAAATGAATATTTGCTTTTTCTGTAAAGCTTCCTGTTTTATTGAGAATTAAGGCAAAAGGAAAAGCTAGACTAGGTGTAGTTCACTTGTTTTTTTCCCACATCATTCTCCATCCTTTTCTCCTAATAAAAGCATGTATGAGTTTTATTTCCATCCCTTATTATATTGCCTACTTGAATTTTCCAATTCGTGAGCATCTTAGTGGATTTGGAAACTGCTTTATGCACCTATGGGGGATTTGACTAGATTTAGTAAGCCTACGTTTTGACTATTTCGAATGGAATCCTTATGCATTCGAATATCTCGTGTAATTATATATTGCAGAACCCTATTACTTCATAAGGTTGGAAATTGTACACTTATTCAATACAGATTAGTGTTATGCTCCAATTTCAGTCTCCTTTGATGTTAATTTTGCATGTTTGATTAGAAATTTTGTGAGTGTAATTGTTCTATCACTTGGGTTCAATTTCCACATTCCTCTCTACAACTCTAATGATGTGTACCGATGTATTGGTACCATTTCCAAAGTGTGGATGAATCGATGAACCCATTCTTGTCACGAATATTCTTGCCATTTCTTGCGACAATGCTCAATATGTTCCATAGGATCTGTCAGCCCTATATACTTCTAATCAGAGAAATTGATCTCTTCCCCAAATATGATCTCCATTAGTATTTTACACTATTTCCATTCAGAGTGTTGGAATATATTAAACCCACTTGTAACTTAGTATAAAATAATTAATCATTATTTGATTAATAGTATTCACCCACTAGCTTACTTAGTTGGCATCCACTTGCACCTTAAAGTCAATACATGCCATATATATCCTAGGAATGATTTATTTCTAATTCTAGGTTGATCTTGACCACCTTTTACCATCCAGAATTAGTATACAACACTTTACAACAGATTCTGCTTTATTTTTATTTTTCTGCATTTTTGTGGATAAGGTAAAGCTAGTCAAACTAGGAAACGAGGTGCTTTTGTTTCCAACCCATCCTTCATGAATTTTCCTCCATTTTCTAGGATTAGCATTTTTTTTACATCTCCTTGAAAACTCACTCATGATTTTTCCAATTTGTGAGGTCCTTGATAGATTGAGAAGTTCTTTAGCCACCTATGGGGGTTTGCTATATTTTGGTAAGTCAACCTTTTTGAGATTTATGAGTTGTCTCCATACAAATCGATTTTACTATGAGGGATGTACTATTTATGTACATTATTATTCATCATTATTCAATGGAAGGATACACACCAATATTCATCTCTTCATTCATGTAATTCAGCCTCTTTTCTTCTCTCTATTTTTCCTGTGTATGCTTGTGAGAATTCTTAGTAGCAAGATCTATTTCATGTGCTTCTTCTTAGCATCATTACTCATAGCACTGATCTATTATTTCTATGTGGTATCATAGCTACAGTGAGCACAATCTATCCATCTCCTACATGGTATCAGAGCAGCAAGGTTAATCAAGTTCTACCATGGTGGAAAAAATTGGCATCGACAAAAAATCGACGAGGGTCCAGAAAACATCTTCTCGGCAACATCGGTGAAAAAATTGGAAAAAACCGGCATACCATGGAAAGAATAAAAAAATGAAAATTTTGTACTTCAATAGGGTAAAAATTTGCTTACCTATTGTTTCCCATATTTGTTGATTTTTCCTGATCTTTCTCGATTTTTTCTCGATTTTTTCATATTTTTCTATATTTTTTTTCTGATTTTTCCTGATTTTTTGTGATGTCTAATTTTTTGAAAAAATCACAATTTTTTAGGCCGAAAAATCGGTAGCCAGAAAAAAATCACGATTTTTCAGGACATTGCCGAAAAATTGACGATTTTTCCACTATGAGTTCTACATAGTTGAGGAGCGCATCCAGTATCCTACCCTCTTTGAAGAAGAGCTTGTATAGCTTACAAGATTTTCTCCTAGTTTTGTTTTGCAGGTTGTAGAGAGTATCTCCTAGAGCATATCAACAACTTCTATATGGATTCAAAAGTTCCTCTACTATCTCCTTCAACTATGTTGATTGAAAGCAAAAGATGAGCGCATACTTGAAGAGGCAATGCCTCTTTGATGTCTCCATTGGTGCAATGAGCAAACTTGAGTCTTATGAAGAGAAGATTAATTGGATAAATAATTGTGATAGAGCTTATGGAATTGTGTGTTTGGTAATGTCTCCAAATATATATCATCTCATAGATTCTTCTGAGTATCCATTTGAGCTTTGGAAGAATTTGGACAAAGCTTTTGGTTTGCAGGAAATAGAATATGAAGCATGGAGAGAACGCAAAATCTCCTCTTGTTCTCTCTCTCAAGACTTCTTTGCCTCTACATTATATGATGAATTTCATCATGATGAAGAAGTTTCTCATATAGTTCCTGTTGCTTCTACCCACTTTCATTTGAATGCTTCCTCCTTCAATGAAGAAGCAAATATTGAAGAGCCATCTTTTTCTGTGTCTCTTGAAGGTGATTTTTCTTCTTGTGATACTAACGATGAAAAAGAAGTAACATATGGAGCTGCTATTTATATTAATCCTGATCCTATAAACCATCCTTTTCTCTCAAAATCTTTTATCTTGGATTTTGATATCTATGTGCCAGATCCTTCACACTTTGTGCATACCTCTCTCATTGATGGTGTGAAACCCAGTGATTTCCAAGATGTTTGCTTAGACAAATAAATCCTTATTTGTGTCATACCACTTACCTTACTTGATCTCATGTGCTTCATCATATCCTCCTTTTTTCTTGGCATCAATACTCAAAACGTCCTTGAAGATTGTGAACATCTCATTCTTTCCTCGTTTCATACAGAGGATTCATTACCAGTATATTCCCATGAGTCTACTGATATGCTTATATGTGATCCTTTGGATTCTGATTTAGAAGCATATTTTTAGGTGTATACACATATCATACCACCATCCATGCCACCTACCATACCTCTGAATAATCTTAATACTATACAAATCCCAAGTTCACTAGCTGATTCCTCATTGATTTCTTATGCAATGATATTTATCTTACATGGTTTGAAGTATTTACTACCTTTTAGTGGCTAGTTATCCATGTCCTTAGTCATATTTGGACTGATATTAAGCATGTTTGGATCTATTCTAAACACTTATGGTTCAGATCTTCTGCCCATCCATCATTCATATTTTTAAACTTATTAGTTTTCCCCAGCTGCTCATAATTTTCCTAGTCTATCCCTATATCCTCATGGAGCCACTGAAGCCTTTGTATTTGCTGTTCCATATTCTAATATTTCTGATATATCAGTTTTTTATCAGCCTCATATAAGATATATACAGGTTCTACATCATATTGGAAGACTGACATGTGATTCACATCACAATTTTGCAGCTATTCAAGGAATTGGGTGTGGAGTTTTTGTACTCTTTGGGAGGGAGTATGCACATATCTCTTTTCCATTTCAGATTATGTTTTTATATCAAAGTTTGACAGTAGAAAGAAACATTTAGATAATGCTTCTACTTGATCATTTGATGAGATACAAGGAGTCTCTCCTCTTCCTTCTTGCAGGTTCTATACTATAGCGCATAATGATGGAGTTCATGATTTATTCAACAAGTCCTTCATCTAGAAGCAGTTCATTCTGTTCTTTCAAGTGAAAATAAGGATATGTTTAAGACATATTATTTCAAAATTTTGTGCCTTGTCCTTTCTTGAGGAAGGATTTTCCCCATGTGGTTTCGCCTCTTTCCTCACTTTTCTGGACATAATAATTGTTAAAGGGTGACCATAGCCTTGTTGCTGGGCCCTATATGCATATTTTTTTTTTATACCATCATAAAGTTAGACTTATAGGGGAGTGTTGGAATATATTAAACCCATTCATAATTTAGGGTAAAATAATTAATCATTATTTGATTAATTATTCACCCACTAGCTTGATTAGTTGGCATCCACTTGCACCTTAAAGTCAATACATGCCATCTATATCCTAGGAATTATTTATTTCTAATTCTTGGTTGATATTTACCACCTTTTATCATCCAGAATTAGCATACAACACTTTACAACAGATTCTACTTTATTATGCTTTTTCTAGTTTTCTGTGGATAAGGTAAAGCTAGTCAAACTAGGAAACTAGGTGCTTTTGTTGCCAACCCATCCTTCATGACTTTTCCTCCATTTTCTATGATTAACATGTTTTTCCATCTCCTTGACAACTCACTCATTATTTTTCCAATTCGCGAGGTCCTTGATATATTTGGGAAGTGCTTTAGCCACCTATGGGGGTTTGCGATATTTTGGCAAGTCAGCCTTTTTGAGCTTTATGAGTTGTCTCCATAAAAATTAATTTTCCTATGAGGGATGTAATATTTATGTACACTATTATTCATCATTATTCAATGGAAGGATACACACCAATATTCATCTCTTCATTCATGTGATTCAGTCTCTTTTCTTCTCTCTATTCTTCCTGTGTATGCTTGTGAGAATTCTTAGTGGCAAGATGTATTTTCTATGCTTCTTCTTAGCATCATTGCTCATATCATTGATATATTATTTATACATGGTATTAGAGATACAAGGAGCACAACCTTACGATCTCCTACATGGTATTAGAGCAGCAAGGTTGATCAAGTTCTACAGAGTTGAGGAGTGCATCTAGTCTCCTATCCCTCTCTGAAGAAGAGCTTGTATAGATTACCGTATTTTCTCCTAGTTTTTTTTACAGGTTACAAAGAGTATCTCCTACATCATATAACCAACTTCTATATCGATTCAAAATTTCCTCTACTATCTCCTTTCAACTATGCTGATTGGAAGCCAAAGCTGAGCGCATACTTGAAGAGGCAATGCCTCTTTGATGTCTCCATTCATGCATTGAGAAAACCTGAGTCTTATGAAGAGAATATTGATTGGATAAATAATTTTGATAGAGATTATGAAATTATGTGTTTATGTGTTGGACAAAGCTTTTGGTTTGCAGGAAATAGAAGATGAAGCATGGAGCGAACCCAAGATCTCCTCTTGTTCTCTCTCTCGATATTTCTTGGCCTATACATTCTCTGATGAAGTTGATCATTATGAATAAGTTCCTCATATAGTTCATGTTGCTGCTACCCTCTTTCATTCAAATACTTCCTCCTTCAATGAAAACACAAATATTGAAGAGCCTTCTTTTTCTGTGTCTCTTGAAGGTGATTTTTCTTCTTGTGATATTAATGATGAAAAAGAAGTAACATATGGAGCTGCTACCGATATTGATAACGATCCTATAACCCATACATTGTTCTCAAAATATCCTATCTTAGATTCTAAGATCTATGTTCCATATCCTTCACACTTTGTGCATGCTTGTCTCATTGATGGTGTGTAGCTCAGTGATTTCCAGGATGTTTGCTTAGCCTAATCAATCCTTATTTGTGTCATACCATGTCACATGCCCCAATTTTTCAAAAAACAATTTTATATTATTTGAGGAACATTATGTTAAATTTTATGCTAAGCTGTAATGGATGACCAGTGGGGTCAAGGATATTTAATGTAAATTCAGAATATTTTATCTATAAATAAATAAATGAGGAGACAACAGCTTAGGAGAACTATTAAAAGAGTGTTTAGTGATCAAATTGGTGGAGGAGACTGGGTGGAGAGAAAACTGACATGTGGCAGCATCCTCAAACCACTTCCAACTGTTGTAGGTGGCAACCTCCCTATATTTGTGGTCATGATTCCCCAAGAAAGTGGAATCAGAGCAGGTGGCTCAATTAATGAAAACTGACCCAGAAGACCTAGGCATCTCTATAAAATTTTCCATTGAAGAGAGCTGAGGCTGCTCATTCTAGGGAAGTGATCATTCAAGGTGAATGAATGTACTTCAGAGAAATTCAATGGAGGGGAATCTATAAAGTGTTTGAGGGGATAACTACTGTGAATGATCTAGTTGCAGTTTTTAAGATGAAGATCATACTGCTGAGAGCAAAATGTTTTACGGAGGTATTGAACTAGTCAGGTGACAGAGGGTTCTACAGTTGCATTCTCCACCCAGTTCTTAGCCAAGAAGACCAGGAATAGGCTCGGGGGTCCTTAGGAAGCGTTGTTTGAGCACTCTCCAAGAGATTGGTAGGGAGGAACGACCTCCTAAAGTTGTTGCCGTCTTGTCCTCAACAGGTTCCATGTTATTTTATTTTACTTTCTTAGTTAAATAAATATTAGTTTATCTGCTATATGAATGTTAAAGTTCAGAGTTTGTGAAATTTTATATTTAGTATTATTATTTGATTATTTATAGCAATGAAAATGATTTAGGAAAGTAATGAAATAGAAAGAAATTAAATTTCTAGGCTGTGTTTTTTCACACCTGGAAACCAGGTCGTACTCTAGCACAGTTAGAATGCTTTAAATAAATGAAATAATCCTTAAGAGAATGGAATTAGTAGATATGATTTTGTATCTATAGGGAAACAGAGTAAATTTTATTTCAATGTTTGAAATGCAATGAAATAACAATGTTATGTTTGTTTAAATTTACTGTTTTACTTAGTTTAACTAAATGAAAAATGCAGGAAAAAGAAATAGTAAATTACACTAGCATTACAGTAATAGTATACACATAGGAACTAAAAGTTTATAGGAGATAATAACTAATCTTCAAGAAAGTCAAGAAACAAGTTAATAACTAATCAGTTCTTCTTTTAAAATATTAACTTAATCTTAAAGTATTACTTAATAAAAATCAAGTTAGGGTTTTGTTTATAAGCCTTTATTTATGTAAAATAAACAGAGCTCTAGAGTTGACATTCTATTCTCTACAGATCTCTAAATAATTATAAATTACAAAGTAGTAAATAAAAATAAATGTATTTATAAATAATAAACGAAATAACTAAGAATTATATATATCTGTGCATTTTAAAACTAAAAAAAAAAACATATAGGTTATTACCTCTGAAAAACTAAGGGTTGAAACCCTTTCGACTAATATATTCAAATACAAGTTAATTATGTCTAAAATACATCTAGTTACATTGCTAACTATGATTTAAAAATAACAAAAAAAACTATAAACTGTGCATTAGACTGATTACAGTCTTATCCCTAAACTTTAAAATGCGTTTATATACCTATTATCAGTAAATTAAATACTTCATTAAGAGGATAATGAAACAACAGTCCACCTGTAATAGCGAAACTGAAGCAAACGAGAAACAGAGCCCCAAATAATAATTTATATAAGAATACATTTACACAAGGGTTTTTTTCATTAAACCCTAACTAATATATTTTTGGACTGATAGTATAAAATTTATAAATTTTACATTATGACTGTTCCACAGTCTTCATCTTAAAACTATTTCACTTATAAATGTTTATCATTAACAATAAATTACTTAACCGACAGATGAAGAAGAAAACCCTATTTATAGTATTATCATTTAAAAGATCAATTAGAATAAACTAGAGTAATTAAAACAAGAGCCATTTAAAAACCATGAGTACAGGAAAACCCTTTTTATCTTAAAACCAGAGTATGATATTATCAAGCCGTAAGGCTGAAATCTCTTTTACATAACCAAAGAAACTAAATACATATCACGGCTTAAGAGCTGGAGCTACCCAGCAACACACAAGGATTTTCAAAAACAAAAACTAAGTAATAACAAAAACTAAGCATTTAAACCATTGAAGGAACCAAATCCATGCTTCGTTCCAACTGTAAACTCCTTCCAACAACCATTGCAAGTAGGGATATGCCACGATGAGACCGGATCTTAACCATTTGCAAGCCATGAAGTTAACCAATGTTGGAGAGGTTTCCTTCAAGTTTGAAGCCGTGACTGTAATCTGCAAGAACAAGACCAAATTCGATAGTTAGAAATTGTTTTCATTGTATTTAAACCTTATCTAGGAAGTATTGAAAGGAATGAGTGCAGGGTAAGCTTATTACCTGGAAATAAGAAGTTTGGAGCTGAAAAGGAGACTGAACTAGTTCGAGGAACTGCACCAGGAAGAAATGAAACCATCATGCTAATCCTGTGACAGAAGCAATGAGGTTCTTATTCTATATTTCACCGACGATGGAGCAAGTCATGAGAAGAGACACAGGTAACGCTATGTCCATTTCTCAAAACTACTGGAAGAGTTAATAAAACATTCTCATGGTGTTCCACATACAAAAATAAACCAAATTACAAACTACGAATCCCTTAACACTTGCACGAATTATGCAGCACTATACTACACACAATGGAGCTATCAAACGATAAATCAATAGGCCTCTGATGGCCATGAAGAAACTCTCATAGCGTAGAGCAAAACCCTCGAAGAGAAATGAAGAGCATAGGGTTTCCAATCCAACCAATGCATGGTGGAGACACATCCACGTGGCCATCACATTTTTTAATTATAAGTGGGCCAATCCCTATAGTCAAACCTGCACTGTCGGGTGAAAACACATATTATTGCCAATCATTTATACCATATAACTAATGATAATGTTTTTTTTTAAATCTATCTTATCTTTTATCTTGTTGGATAACATTGCAATCAACCATTTGGTAAAATCATATATATCATTATCAATTTTGAACTTATGACTTTGACCTTTAGTCTTGTGTACCTCTAAATGCTCTTCATACAACCTTGTTTTCGATGTTTAAGCATTGTTTTGGAACTAGTTTTATGTAAGAACAAACTAATGAAGTCATTTATCTATAGTTCAACTTTATTTAAGTAGATGTAAGGTAGTATTTCCACCCTAGTATAATTCTTACAATTGCATAAAGTCGACAGTGTTTTGGTTTGAAAACTTCTTTGGAGTTAGTGTTCTTTGGGTTTCTATAAAGAACCAAACTCATAATAAAACAAACCAATAATTAGACTACACCTTGGTAATTACAAAGTAGTAAGACTACCTAAGGTAAAATAAAAAAATTACTTAGTAATATTAGTAACGATATGGTAATGTAATATTACAATAACACATGTGGCATGGTGAACTTGGAAATAAAAAATTATAGCTCAATGTCTAGTAGTGCAAGAAGATAATTGTAACTGTACACAATAAAAAGGCTGATATTCTTCACTACTAAAGCAGAGTTAAAAATGGAGCTATGTGTTCTATTGTATACTTTTTCCTTGAGGGTCTTAGAATTATATTCATGCTTATAAAGCAGTACATTGAGTATTAGACATAGCAATAGCAGTAAATTCATGCTTCAGTGAAAGTGTTTCCATGTTAAATTATGAGCCCTATGCTCATCAGTAGAATTTGTAAGTAACTTGGCATATAACATCAGAAAGAAAACTTAAGTAGAACTCATGCTGGTAAAAGACAGTAGTATGTTAAGGATATTGGTCTTTACGACTAACTTAAAATACTGTCATAGATCCAAAAACAACAAAGGAAGTTACTTTACCTCATCGTAGCCTTACTTTCTATTAATCAATTTAGGCTCTTGCATTTTTTATATGCTAAAGAAGTACTTCTTGACTTAACGCAAAAATAAACTCCTACTTGTTCAAAATTTTACCTGCTGAACTTGTAAGAACCAGAAATCCAGCTGAGTTAGCAATTTCTAAGTAAGCCCTAGTTTAGAACATCGGTTCTCACCTACTTGACAAAAGCAAATCATCAGTACATATAGAAACAATTGAATTCAGGTCATTTATATAACTTATCAAAATTAAAGTGATATTAGTTTTTATGTGTTTGAAGTTAATCACTACATATTGTTAACTATTTCATTTTCCACTAACCGCTAGCAGTTATTAAACTGCGACTTTAGACATT
The DNA here is from genome assembly GCA_001517045.1 of Pseudotsuga menziesii. Lineage (NCBI taxonomy): Eukaryota > Viridiplantae > Streptophyta > Pinopsida > Pinales > Pinaceae > Pseudotsuga > Pseudotsuga menziesii. Next base: position 1,487,413 of record LPNX010840821.1, on the reverse strand, counting down.
TTATATTACATTCAAAATTTTAAATTTTTGTGAAATTTTGGGGTTATGACATACCACTTACCTTACTTTATCTCATGTGATTCAGCATATCCTCCTTTTTTCTTGGCATCAATACTCAGAACCTCCTTGAATATTGTGAACATCTCATCCTCCTTTCATACAGAGGATTCATTACGAGTATATTCCCATGAGTCTACTGATATGCTTAAATGTGATCCTTTGGATTCTACTTTAGAAGAATTTTTGCGGGTTGATACACATATCATACCACCATCCATACCATCTACCATAACTATGAATAGTCCTAAGATGATGAAGCTTTTGGTTTACAGGAAATAGAAGATGAAGCATGAAGCAAACCCAACATCTCCTCTTGTTCTCTCTCTCAATATTTCTTGGCCTCTAAATTTTCTAATGAATTTGATCATGATGAAGAATTTTCTCATACAGTTCAAGTTGCTTCTACCCTCTTTCATTTGAATGCTTCCTCCTTCAACGAAGAAGCAAATATTGAAGAGCCATCTATTTTTGTGTCTCTTGAAGGTGATTTTTCTTCTTGTGATACTAGTGATGAAAAATAAGTAACATATGGATATGATATTGATATTTATGATGATCCTATAACCCATCCATTGTTCTCAAAATCTCCTATCTTAGATTCTGAGATCTATGTGCCAGATCCTTCACAATTTGTGCATACCTCTCTCATTGATTGTGTGCAACCTAGTGATTTCCAGGATGTTTGATTAGCCAAATCAAGCCTTATTTGTGTCATACCACTTACCTTACTTTATCTCATGTGCTTCAGCATGTCCTCCTTTTTTCTTTGCATCAATCTTCAGAACCTCCTTGAAGATTGTGAACATCTCATTCTTTCCTCCTTTCATACAGAGGATTTATTACTAGTATATTCCCATGAGTATACTGATATGATTATATGTGATCATTTGGATTCTGAATTATAATCATATTTTCAGGTTGATACACATATCATACCACCATCCATACTACCTACCATACCTCTGAATAATCCTAAGACTATACAAATCCCAAGTTCATTGGTTGCTTCCTGATTGGTCTCTTATGGAGTGATATTTATCTTACATGGTTTGAAGTTTAGTGGCTAGTTATCCAAGTCCTTATTCATCATTGGACTGATATTAATTTTTTTTGGATCTTATCTAAACACTTATGTTTCATATCTTATACCCATCGATCATTCATATTTTTTCACCTATCAGTTTTTCCGAGTTGCTCATAATTTTTCTAGTCTAGCCCTATATCCTCATGGAGCCACTGAAGCCTTTGTATTTGCTATTATATATGATAATATTTCTTATATATAAGTCTTTTATCGGCCTCATATAATATATATATAGGTGCTACATCAGATTGGAATATTGACATGTGATTCACAACACAATTTTGCAGCTATTCAAGGAATTGGGTGTGAAATAAATTGTTTTAATTTTTATACTCTTTTGGAAGGAGTATGCACAGATCTCTTTTCCATTTCAAATTATGTTTTCAGATCATATTTTGAAAATAGTGAGAAGCATTCAGATAATTATCCTACTTCATCAGTTGATGAGATACAAGGAGTCTCTCATCTTCCTTTTTGTAGGTTCTATTCTATAGCGCATGATCATGGAGTTCATGATTTATTCAACAAGTCCTTCATCCAGAAGTAGTTCATTCAGCTCATTCAAGTGAATATAAGGATATGTTTAAGACATATTATTTCAAATTTTGTGTCTTGTCCTTTCTTGACGAAGGTTTTCCCCGTGTGGTTTTTCCTCTTTCCTCGCTTTTTTGGACATAATAATTGTTAAAGGGTGACCATAGCCTTGTTGTTGGGCCCTATATGCATCTAGATTTTTTTCCATACCAACATAAAGTCAAACTTATAGGGGGGGTGTTAGAATATATTAAACCCATTCATAAATTATGATAAAATAATTAATCATTATTTGATTAATTATTCACCCACTAGCTTGATTAGTTGGCATCCACTTGCACCTTAAAGTCAATACATGCCATCTATATCCTAGGAATTTTTTATTTCTAATTCTTGGTTGATATTTACCACCTTTTATCATCCAGAATTAGTATACAACACTTTACAACAGATTCTACTTTATTCTGCTTTTTCTACTTTTCTGTGGATAAGGTAAAGCTAGTTTCCAACCCATACTTCATGAATTTTACTCCATTTTCTAGGATTATAATGATTTTTCCATATTCTTGACAACTCACACATTCTTTTTCCAATTCGTGAGGTCCTTGATAGATTTTGGAAGTGCTTTAGCCACCTATGGGGGTTTGCTATAATTTGTTAAGTTAGCCTTTTTGAGATTTATGAGTTGTCTCCATACAACTCTATTTTCCTATGAGGGATGTAATATTTATGTACACTATTATTCATCATTATTCAATGGAAGGATACACACCAATATTCATCTCTTCATTCATGTGATTCAGTCTCTTTTCTTCTCTCTATTTTTCCTATGTATGCTTGTGAGAATTCTTAGTAGCAAGATCTCTTTCATGTGCTTCTTCTTAGCATCATTACTCATAGAATTGATATATTATTTCTACATGGTATCATAGCTACATGGAGAAAAACATTTCCATCTCCTACATGGTATCAGAGTAGTAAGGTTGATTAAGTTCTACAGAGTTGAAGAGCTCATCCAGTCTCCTATCCCTCTCTGAAGAAGAGCTTGTCTAGCTCACAAGATTTTCTCCTAGTTTCTTTTTAGGTTGTAGAGAGTATCTCCTAGAGCATATCAACAAATTCTATATGGATTCAAAATTTCCTCTACTATCTCCTTTCAACTATGCTAATTAGAAGCCAAAGATGAGCGCATAATTGAAGAGGTAATGTGTTTTTGATGTCTCCATTGGTGCATTGAGCAAACCCGAGTCTTATGAAGAGAAGATTGATTGGATAAATAATTGTGATAGATATTATAGAATTATGTGTTTGGTAATGTCTCCTAATATATATCATCTCATAGATTTCGCTGAGTATCCATTTGAGCTTTGGAAGAATTTGGAAAAAGCTATTGGTTTGCAGGAAATAGAAGATGAAGCATGGTGTGAACCAAGCATCCCCTCTTGTTCTCTCTTTCAAGATTTATTGTCCTCTATATTCTATGATGAATTTGATCATGATAAATAATTTTCTCATACAGATCATGTTGTTGCAACCCTATTTCATTCAAATGCATTCTCCTTCATTGAAGAAACAAATATTTAAGGGCCATCTTTTTCTATGTCTCTTGAAGGTGAATTTTCTTCTTGTGATACTAATGATGAAAAATAAGTAGAATATGGAGATACTACACACTTTATGCATACCTCTCTCATTGATGGTGCACAACCTAGTGATTTCTAGATGTTTGATTAGCCAAATCAAGCCTTATTTATGTCATACCACTTAACTTACTTGATCTCATTTGCTTCAACATATCCTCCTTTTTTCTTGGCATCAATACTCAGAACCTCCTTGAAGATTGTGAACATCTCATTCTTTCCTCCTTTCATATAGAGGATTCATTAGTAGTATAATCCCATGAGTCTAATGATATGCTGATATGTGATCCTTTGGATTCTTATTTAGAATCATATTTTCAGGTTGATACACATATCATACGACCATCCATACCACCTACCATTCCTTTGAATAATCCTAAGACTATACAAATCTCATCTTTCACTAGTTGATTCCTCATTGGTATCTTATGCAGTGATAGTTATCCTACATGGTTTGAAGTCTTTCTTACCTTTCACTGGCTGGCTATCCATGTCCTTAGTAGTATTTGGAATGATATTAAACATGTTTGGATATATTCTAAACACTTATGGTTCAGATCTTATGCCCATCCATCATTCAGATTTTTATACCTATCAGTTTTCCCTAGTTGCTCATAATTTTCCTAGTCTATCCCTATATCCTCATGGAGCCACTGAAGCCTTTGTATTTGTTTTTACATATTCTAATGTTTCTTATATATCATATTTTTATGAGCCTCATATCAGATATATAGGTGCTACATCAGATTGGAATATTGACATGTGATTCACATCACAATTTTGTAGCGATTTAGAGAATTGGGTGTGAAATAAATTGTCGTAATTTTTGTACCCTTTGGGAAGGAGTATGCACATATATATTTTTCATTTCAGATTATGTTTGTAGAAAATAGTTTTACAGAAGCAATAAGCATTCATATAATGATCCTACTTCATCAGTTGATGAGATAAAAGGAGTCTCTCCTCTTCCTTTTTGCAGGTTCTATACTATAGCGCATGATCATGGAGTTCATGATTTATTCAACAAGTCCTTCATCCATAAGCAGCTCATTCAACTCATTCAAGTGAATATAAGGATATGTTGAAGACATATTATTTCAAAATTTTGTGCCTTATCCTTTTTTGAGGAAGTATTTTCCACATGTGGTTTTTCCACTTTCCTCACTTTTCTGGACATAATAATTGTTAAATGGTGACCATAGCTTTGTTGCTGGGCCTTATATAGCTCTATGCTTTTGTTCATACCATCATAAATTCAGAATTATAGGGGGGTGTTGGAATATATTAAACTCATTCATAACTTAGGATAAAATAATTAATCATTATTTGATTAATTATTCACCCACTAGCTTAATTAGTTGGCTTCCACTTGCACCTTAAAGTCAATACATGCCATCTATATCCTAGGAATGATTTATTTCTAATTCTTGGTAGATCCTAACCAACGTTTACCATCTAGAATTTGTATACAACACTTTACAATAGATTTTATTCTTCTTTTTTCTGCTTTTCTATGGATAAGGTAAAGCTAGTCAAACTAAGAAAATGGTGCTTTTGTTGCCAACCCATCCTTCATGACTTTTCCTCCATTTTCTAGGATTAGCATGTTTTTTCCATATCCTTGAAATATCACTCATTATTTTTCCAATTTTTGAGGCCCTTTATAGATTTGGGAAGTGCTTTAGCCACCTATGGGGGTTTGCTATATTTTGGTAAGTCAGCCTTTTTGAGCTTTATGAGTTGTCTCCATGTAACTCTATTTTCCTATGAGGGTTGTAATATTTATTTAAACTATTATTTATCATTATTCAATGGAAGGATACACACTAATATTAATCTCTTCATTCATGTGATTCAGTCTCTTTTCTTCTCTCTATTTTTCCTATGTATGCTTGTGAGAATTCTTAGTAGCAAGATCTATTTCTTGTGCTTCTTCTTAGCATAATTTCTCATAGGATTGATCTATTATTTCTACATGGTATCATATCTATAGGGAGAAAAATATTTTCATCTCCTACATGGTATCATAGCAGCAAGGTTGATCAAGTACTATAGAGTTGAGGAGTGCATCCAGTCTCTTATCCCTCTCTGAAGAAGAGCTTGTCTAGGTTACAAGATTTTCTCCTAGTTTTGTCTTGTAGGTTGTAGAGAGCATATCCTAGAGAATATCAACAAATTCTATATGGATTCAAAAGTTCATCTACTATTTCCTTTCAACTATGTTGATTGGAAGCCAAATATGAGCGCATACTTGAAGAGGCAATGCCTCTTTGATGTCTCCATTGATGCATTGAGCGAACCTGAGCCTTATGAAGAGAAGATTGATTGGATAAATAATTGTAATAGAGATTATGGAATTATTTGTTTGGGAATGTTTCCAGATATATATCATCTCATATATTCTGTTGAGTATCCATTTGAGCTTTGGAAGATTTTGGACAAAGCTTTTGGTTTGCAAAAAATAGAAGATGAAGCATGGAGCGAACCCAAAATCTCCTCTTGTTCTCTCTCTCAAGATTTCTTGGCCTCTACATTATCTGATGAAGTTGATCATGATGAAAAAGTTTCTCATACAACTCATGTTGCTGCTACTCTCTTTGATTCGAATGCTTCCTCCTTCAATGAAGAAGCAAATATTGAAGAGCCATCTTTTTTTGTGTCTCTTGAAGGTGATTTTTCTTCTTGTGATAGTAATGATGAAAAATAAGTAACATATGGAGCTGATATTGATATTGATGATGATCCTATAACCTTTCCATTGTTCTCAAAATATCCTATCTTAGATTCTGAGATCTATGTGCCATATCCTTCACACTTTGTGCATACCTCTCTCATTGATGGTGTGAAACCCAGTGATTTCTAGGATGTTTAATTAACCAAATCAAGCCTTATTTGTGTCATGCCACTTACCTTACTTGATATCATGTGTTTCATCATATCCTCCTTTGTTCTTGGAATCAATACTCAGAACCTCCTTTAATATTGTGAACATATCATTCTTTCCTCCTTTAATACAGAGGATTCATTACGAAGAACATATTTAGAAGCATAGAAGGACTATATTTTGGAATGTGACTTTATTAGTCTAGCACACATTTGAAGAACTGCCTATACCGTAACTGCTAGAAGGTGTAGTCGCAATAAATATTCATTTCTCTATGATGTTCATCTATTTTCATGTATCCCAAAGTCTTTCCTAAAATCTTCATGAATGGATTATTTCCTTTTATATTGTCACCCAAGGAAGACTTTTTACGTTATCCATAGCACCTGCACCAACTAAAGTTGTATCTTTAGACTCAAATTGAAGGGAATTTCCTCCCATAGCTATAGTGTTCTTAACATCTGGAGGAAGCTACAACTTGCATTGCAACATATGGTCAAGTATAAGCAGTGAGGAACCCTCTTAAGAACTACAACTTTTTCCCCTGTAAATTTATTTGGCATAAAATTTGTTAATAAGTCCAATGTGATACAAACAAGTCCATTCCCTACTCATATTTCTCTGGTAATACTGTCTTCACTCAAAACTAAAGACAAGATACGAGAAATAGTTGATAATGGACTAGTGTATTTTTAATATCCATCCACCTTACAAAGCTTTAGTTGTTGAATGAGAAAGGAAACAACTCTCAGATGGTACTAGCCTTTATTTTGTTTTCACAATGCCATAATCAAATTAGTCATGGAAAAAGCAATTCCATCTGTAGTTTGGAACATATTTATAAACATGGTTAGGATATCCTCAATGGGCATATTTTCTAGAGGATTCTCTTCATAATAAGCCTTTGTTCCTTTTTCATTGGCATTGTTGTTGAGAGCCTTTGAATTACACAGTGATAGGGAAATATCTTGGGAAATTTCATCATGTTCTTGTGTTGGATGCTCAGGATGATTGAAGAGACTCTCCATATCCAGTTCAACACTATTTTTTTCTACATGTGTCAATGCTTCCTATGCCCTAGACCTTGGAATCCCATGTTAACCATCATGGAAATGGCAGACTCATCAAGTGGATGAACTCTAAAATGTTGACCTGTGCTTCCACAAATACCATTTCTGATTTCTTTGGCATCACTTATGGTAGACTATACATGGGTGATAAATTATAAGTGATTTTCATATCTCTTACATGTTGGGGATTCTGCCATTTGGCTGGAAATCTAGACAATTCAAGCACATTGTTTTAGTGTTTATTTTCTTGGGCTTCCTTATGTATTCGGTTGGATAGAAGTGGAATATATGCTACTGTAATTTATATTTCACATTAAAGTTTCAACCATAAGGTTGAAATTTCACAAGCTGGCCCCCAAGGGTATAAGCCAGACATGGGATCTCTCCCTCGAAGTTACGGAGATCATGGATTCAACTCTCCCAATCCCTTTGAGTCTAGGTTCCTTAATAAAAACCTAAAATTTTCCCCATTTACCATCCATGGATCATAGGGAAGTACACAGAGGATTTTCCATGTAAAAAAAGCACTGAAAGATCACAGGAATAGATCCAAAAACCTCAAGTAAATGAGGTGAAGTTTCTGAATGTGTCTTAAGCATGGATTTTCAAAATTTCCACAGTAAGTGAGTCACAAATGAAAGTAAAACCATATTTTTGAAAACATTAATGGAAGCTGACAAGTAAACCCCATAACCATAGTGTTTTTCCCTCATCAAGTTGTTTTCCATTCTTTTAATGTCACTATACAAGCATGCAAAAAGTAGGATGACTCGATGATGCATAGCCATTGTGTATACTTAAATAAAAAATAATTGAAAGCATCATAATAGTGTTAAAGTAAGGGGTGATGAAAATCACTTAAATCAATGCAATGCCACAAGCAATGTTTTAGTTTGTCTACTAAAGTAATAAAATAGAGATACTGAAACCTGTATCCTCCCCTGATATGCACAAAGGTGTAAGGGAAGTCACTGACATCCACTTGCAGCGTATTTCCACATCTCGTACTATTTTATTGGGTAGAAGTGTTGCAATATTGACATATTTCAATAGTTTTGGTTCACCGACATGTCTAGACAAATGCAACATGAATTAATGTTAGTATTCCGATCATATTAAATAAAACCACACTTGGAATAAATATGCATGAATAAAAATGTCTTCCATGCAACACCAATTCATGAATACATGTTCTGCCTATAAGGGTTTTCTCCATATGATGCAACATTTGACTATAAAATGCACGACCAAGGAGATTCATTGAGAAATAAAGTTACTAGATATGAAGACATGCATAAAGCATCAAGGTCAATCCATGAGCACCTACAAAAAAAAATGTGTTTAACATCTCAATCTTTGGCAATGCACTTTCAGTGGCTAGGAGATTGTCATCAATGGTGTAAAAGATGCAAAAACAATAAAATCGAATAGAAGCTACAAGTCACGTGATAATAGTTTCCATTATACTAATAATGGAAACCATAGAGGTAATCAAAGATGGAATGCATTGACAAAACATTGGATTGTTCTAGATAGGTAGAACAACATAGAGAATCTGAGCTTGTAGTGTGCGGAAAAAAAATTATGGGTCCCTCGGAGCAGTAAAAGATCCTCCAACAACTAGTTGCATTAACAGTTGTGATGTAAAAGGAACAATTAACAACAAGGAATAATTCACGAGGTATTCCAAGAGCCTGTAATAGATTCATAATGTCTCTAACGACCAACTTATCAAATTATCAGTTATGGTCCATGAACTTTCTTTTTTGGAAATAACTTATGGTTCTACTCTTGTGTTTCCTAAATAGTTTTGTTTCTTAATTCTATTTTTCTATTTATTATAAAAAAACTATTATTTTTTGTACTTGTGTTTCCCCCTTGTATCTGGATTTAGATCTAGATCCAAATCTATATCCTGGTAACTTAGCTAATAATATTAAACTATGAATCCAATATAGGATTCATCTCACCGATGAGAATACACAACCCTAATACTAAGTGTTACGGGGAGAAATTCCTATGGATTGGGGTACCACAACAGAAAGCTTGACTCTAGAAATCAATCCTTTCCAATATGCAAGAGAAATCAAACATATAACACTAAAGGATCATACCTCGTACCTTATTTCGGACGGTTGAAGTAGATCCCCGTTGAGCTTTCCAACTTCAGCTTAAATTGATGAATCACTTCCTCAACAACAAGTAAACAAGACAAGCATACTATATATATTGGTGTTAGATATACTCTAGCATATATAATCAACAATGTATAAGAATTTGAAATCATCCATGGATAAAATATTCATTCAAACATACATTATTGGACAGGAAAAGATATTTCTATTAATATAAAATTAGAGATTACAATGAATACAATCTCTGTTGGCATGTCTACGAATCGGAAAAACTGAAGGCATATGGAAGGCCAGGAGACAAGTGAGTTAGATCCATGTCAAGGAAACTCCAAAAGGATTTGAATTTTGTACACATCCCGGTGTACGCAGTTTTAGGGGTCAAACCCACGTATATACGCGATTAGGGGTTTAAAAGTCACGTATAGCAATTTTCACATGTTTATAGGGATGGTATAGGAAACATCAAATGACAAAAAATGGTCCAAGGGGTCTAAGGATTCTACAGAGGGACAGGGGAAGGCCATACAAGAGTGATTCCCCTAGTGTGGTAAAATCAGCTATAATAGATGCCCCCTAATGTTTGAGGTTAGAGGGGTCATACGATGGCCAAAATGCATATAATTCCATCCCAGAAGTGGAGTGATGAAGAATCCCAAATGGAATACCATCCACCCAATCAACATAGTACAATGATACAACTCTGCACATAACTACAAATACATATAGCAGTCACAGATACATAAGAGTACAATGGCCCTGAATAAGCATGATACAAAATATCACATAAGTGGTCATCTCCACGTACAATATACATAGATCAGAATTTCCATGATGAAGATATACAAAGGATCATGATCTGCATAATGGTTGAAGATATACAATCGATCAAGATCTCCATAATAGCTAGAAATGTCTGACATATACTGGAATCAAGTCACGAGAGCTGAAATATCATGAACACTAGTACAATCAAGAAGGTATCATATAAGAGATGCCACCAATCTAGAAGGTATTCTACACAAACCGCTACGAATACAAGTCCTACTATGTGAATAGAGGTGTTGAGGTAGAATGTAGTAGTCCATCGTCTGATTACCGGTCATTGATGTATACTGTTAACAGACGCAAGATCACCCACCGATAATGATAATGGGAATCAAGGTACTAGAGTGCAAACTAACAAGTGTGAATAAATGTGTTGAGGTTGAACACTTGAGAGGATCCATCGATCAGGGGACATTGATGTATTCCCAAAAACTGTTAATGGCGAGAGAACCTGCCACTGATGACTGCAAGTCTCAAGGCACTCAAAAATGACTCTAGATTCCAATCCCAGAATAAATGATCTGGATTCGATGGGATGAAATCCGCTGGAAGGAGGGCATTAAGGCATCCCCCATCATCCAACACAAGGTACTCAGCAATGCTATATAATGTGGAAGGACTCGATCATAAGGTGCATGAACCAGTAACTGTACCGGGAATGACCGACATGCAAAGTCAACATAACTGAGGAATGGTCAAATCAGGTTTCAACTTCCTTCAAACAAGATCATAACAACGAATGGTGACTGAATAAAGGTAGCATAGACTCGATATACAAAACTGGGACATCTCTGTGACACAAGAGGCATCAACAGAGGCTCCATGGGGACTGGAAGCTTAACCAGTCGATGGAGATAAACTCAGATAATGAGTACAACTCCTAAAGTCAAACTATAAACCCAAACAACAGATGTGATATACAGTTCTCTGTTCGAAGGAGACACGACTTGACAACTGCCAAAAGATAACATCTTTCCTTGTCCGGCTTTTTGGTTTTTTGATTTTTTTTTGGACTTTTTCAAATATTTAAAAAGCTTGAAAAAGAAAAAAACTGCTTTATAGTTACATACTAGGAGGAGACGAGTGTCATAATGGGAAAACAAACTAGTTCCAAGTAGTGGAACATACCTATGCTCAATGCAAGGATCCATGTGTAGGATAGCGACACTTGGGGGAAAGTCCCCTCCCGGTAAAAATAGGGAATCAAGCTGCAAAGGATATATAAAATGGATCTGCATGGCTAGACATGAGACAAGCTCGGGCTATATGGCTAAAACTCAATGTCAGGGAAGCTGGCATAAGGCTCAATAAGGCAGGAAAAGCTCATGATAATGCAATTACAACTTGACATAAGGGAGTTCTGAGGGAAATAGGCCAGCAAAAGATCAAGAGGAGTATGAGGCTCTTGTGAAATGTCATGGCCATAATCTACAATGGACTACCACAACCTAAGGGACAAAATGTCAGCATGGGAACCAAATGCAAATAAGGCGCTAACTAGGGTCCCATGTAAGGTCAAGCTCTACCACTCATATCATGCCACTTTTAAAACAACAAGAAGGTTTCGTGACATAATAGACTGGGTTCGTACCTAAGGCAATAATGAAACGGTCATAAGTTCATGCAAAATGAAAATGGTGATGAAACCTAACCTATATGCCAGTTTAGACATCATACCTAAAATCAACACAAACAGGTCAATCCAATGGCTGAAACGAGGCTCAAAAAGGTCTCCTACATCATAAATTAGTCCAAAAACGGTCCAAACTATAGAAAAGGGGGTAAAAATTTTCAAAAATTTGAAAAATTTCTATAAATAGTAAAAAATTCAAAACATTATAAAACATTTGAAATTTTTACCCATTTGATCTCAGAACTTCAAGAGCGAATTCTAGGAGATCCAGTCGGCGGAATCCACTACCGTTGTTTCCAGGTACTTACCCATGCTCTACTCTTTCATTTTGATGCAAATTTTGTCAAATTCCATGGTGTATTTAGGATTCTAGGCCAGTCTAAGATGCACGCCATGGTCCATGCGAAAATCGAGGGTTTTTCCTTGTATAGGGCTAGATATACGCATAAAACACCCTCAAAGTCGCGTATGTACACGGCTATTTAGCAAACAGTCGCGTATGCGGCTGCACTCAATGATTTTTAATTGTTCTAATGGATCAAACTCAAATTTTATGTGCAGGATGGTCCTAGAATGGAGAGAACGTGAACATGGTGATGTAGAAGAGGCAGTAAGGGAATATCTAATGGCTCAACAAGCGTTATGTGCATGCGGGATTTACAAATTTTGGTGTCTTGGTGGCTTAAGAGCCAAACCAGGACTATTGCAGATGTTAGTGGACTATTGAGATCCATACTCAGAGTTGTTCTAGATAGATGAGATGTCCCTCACCATAGAAGTGGAGGACATATATTTTATTACTGGACTTTCCCGATGGGGGGAAGTGGTGAACCTACGCTCTCGCGGGCCCAGAGGTGGCCTGGCTATAGATGAGTACATTGCGGTGTACTGCTATCCGAACATGGAGAAGGTGGGGAGTCAGATCCCAACTAAATCCATATAGGTGCTGGGCCTAAAGGCCATCCTACTGACATTGGGAAGGATGGTAGGATTATCTTCACTCCACTAGGCCTCACGGCCTCTAATGTTCTATGTAGTGGAGTGCATGAGACCCACTGTGTACGATTGGAACACTACGTTACTGGGAAACATGAAACACTAGTTCAATGAGTGCAAGATGGGCAGAGTGTGAAACTTCAGTTTCAGTAGCATACTGAGCACGTTTTTCTTTGAGTGTGTTTCAGGATTGAGCCCTAGAGTTGATGTTCCTCTACATGGGGTTCAAGATCCGACCCAATGACGCTGGGTAGATGCGATGCGCAGACTGGGTGGAGGTAGGGTGTCCAACCCCTATCCAGCTGATTTCTTTCCATGGTGGCGACAACAGATAGTTGGCATCGATGACTACCCCTATGCGGGGATAGATTTTTGGGGAGACCTGGACATGCTGCTACCACCAGGATCGGCATATGGTGACATTGGTAACAAATCTCGACCCTCTTTTTAAAATTTTTGAGTTATTAAATTTTTTTGCATTTACCGATTATGTGGACTCAAAAGACATGTTTTTGGCTGATAATACATATTGACATCTACCATATGCATGCAGATGTGGGACCATGGTGGCCTGAAATATTCCCTTGTCATAGATGGAGGGGAAGAGGGGATGATATCATGGGTGTGGATGCAGAGCGGACGCTCCAAAGCATTCATACCAACTTCATGATACAGACACACAAAGTACCCATGGTGCAAGTCGAGGAATTTCCTGAGGCCATGTAGCGCCAGGTGGTGGGTGTACCACGAGCATGGGTGCGACTATTTTGATGGCTAGCTAGAGCTATAGTGACATTCCATGATCACAACCCCTCTCCTCCTCCACAGGCTTAGATACCCGGGAGTGATAAATTTTTGACTACCGTGTATTTATATTTTGGTGTCTCGAGAGACCCATTTTTGTAATATGACACTATGTATTATCACATTTCGGATGTTTATAAAAACTTTTATGATGATCGATTTATTTATTTACATGTGTAAAAATTTATGTTTGTGATGAGCTTATTGTGTATGAAACAAATGCCAGTCTAACACATAGTTAGCATATGAGTCAATAAGTTGATTATTAATTCTTAGAACATGTATGTATGTTATATTGTCAAATTTCCATTCTAATAATCTCACACATAAGAATCTTCTTAATAATGTCAAATCTCTAACATGGTACAAACCATTAAGTTGTGACACTACCAACTCCGAATCAAGTCTTACCTCAAGAGAGAGAACACCATGTGAAATGGCATCCCGTAGAAGTTCAATAACGACACTATATTTAGAAACATCGTTTGAATATGGTCGTAAACATACGCCTCCTGAAGACAATACCTAACCCATAGGAGTATAAACACCCAAGCAACAGAGGCTGAGTGTTGAGTGTAACGGCTCGCACTATCCATGAATCCTATGAAGGTGGAAGATTCCCTTGACATCTGCCAAAATAAATGGAAACTAATCACACACTCGATCACCATAAGAAAAATACCTACCTATGCAAAAGTGTACAATAATATACAATAACCATCCTTGGATGAAAATCATGCATAGTTCTTTTTGAGATAGAGCCCATTTCTAGGCTCTTCCAAGGTCGTTCCCTCATAATCCACTAACTCATAAGCGCCCTTCTCTAACACATGTTTAACGACGTAAGGAGCACACCACATAAGGTTAAAATTTCTTGCCCCCAAGGGTTCTTTCAGTTGATCCCACAAAAGGACCAAGTCTCCCTCATTAAACGTCCTTGGACGGACAGAATTATCATACTGGACCTTAACGCGACACTTATTCACTTCTAGAGCCACCAAGGCATCTCGACACTGCTCATCAAGTTGATCTAGGTAGAGAAAACACTCCTCCAATGGGGGAGTGTCTGGTAAGATATCTATGGCTAGCTTCAAAGAAGGAATATCGCACTCAACTGAAAATACCGACTCCACTCCATATACAAGTTGATATGGAGAAAAACCTATGGCAGTATTCACAGTGGTTCTATAATCCCACAAAGCAGGATATAACATAATGTGCCAATTATTCTTGCTTTGTGCGATGGTTCATTGGAGAATGGATTTGAGTGATTTGTTCACTGCTTCTACCTATCCATTCACTTGAGGGTAGTAAGATGAGGAATGCTCTTATTTATACCCTAACTTTGATGCCAACTCTTCCATCATACGATTCTGAAAGTGCGATCCATGGTCAGTGACAAGCTCTTTCAGAATACCGAAAGGAGTAATAATCTGGTTGAATACGAAGTGCACGGCTGTCTCACCATTGGATTTAATTGTAGGCATAGCCTCATCCCATTTCGTGAAGTAGTCAATAGCCACTATGATATGATGATGCCCCTCAGCTGAAGCTGGGTTGCAATCCATAAAATAAAGCCCCCACTTAGTGAAGGGAGCGGCGGTGACGATGGGATGTAACATGGAAGGTTTCAAGCACATATTACGTGCAAACACATGGCAATGATGGCACCTCTTGACTGCATCTACACAATCCTTAAAAGATATATCCCCAGAAATAACCCACTCTTAAGATTTTTTGGGCTGTAGAAATCCCAAATAAATGACCACCACACGCCCCTCCATGGAAATCATTCAACACTACCTCAGCCTCCTCATGAGTTAAGCAATGACATAAAATGGAATCTACCCCATGACGATACAAAGTGTTATCCACTATAAGGTAATTCTTGGATACGTGACGTAATCGTCGTTGTTCATCCCGTGAGAGGTGAGTAGGGACCTTCAATGTTTGTGAATATATAATAATATCCCCATACCATGGGTCTAAATTTGAGATTAAGAAGATGTGCTCATCGATAAATGTATATTCACAAACCAACTCCTCAACTTTTCTTGGGAAATCTGATATAAGCTCCGCAAAAATTAACGATTTCTTCGATTTTGCCAAAACAAACTCGAGATCAAATTCTTGCAAGATGACAATCCATTTATTATATTTTCCCCCAATCATCTTTCGAGTGAGGACGAATTGAAATGGATTGACATGGGCTACAACCAAGGTTTGGTGAAGGAGAATATAATGTCTCAACCATTGAACCGCATGTACGGTAGCTAAGGCAAGCTTCTCAACATGGGAATAACGGATCTCTGTGTCAATAAGATTTCAGCTTAGATATTATATGACATGCTCTTGGAGCTCCTCATCCTCTTAAACCAAAACCATACCAATCGTCTCCATGGACGTGGCCACATAAAGTAGAAAATCATGGCTATAGTATGGGGTACTAATCATTGGGGCCAATGCTAGGGCTCACTTCAGTGCATCAAAGGACTCCTGGGCTCGCTCGTCCCAACAAAAGGTGGTGTCCTTATTCAAAAGACACATAAATCCTTTAGTCAAATTGGAAAAATTGACAATGAATCTCCATAAGAAGTTTTCCATGGCTTGCAAACATTGAAGATGTCAAATGTTTTTCGAGGGAGACAACTGAAGTATTTCCTCAACCTTCAAAGGGTCGACTCTTATACCCTCTTTAGAAACAATGAATCCTAATAAGTGACCAGAATTCACACAAAAGATGCACTTGTGAGGATTTAACCTGACCAAATAATGACAACACCTTTCGAATACTAATCTCAAATGATAGGAATGACACATTCTCATACAAGAATGAGCAGCAAGGTCATCCAAAAACACTTCAATAATCGATTTGAGATTGTGGAAGATCAAGGTCATAGCCCGCTAAAAAGTAGCTTCAGCATTCTTAAGGCCAAAAGGGATTTTCCGATATGCAAAAGTTCCCCAAGGACAAATAAATGCAGTGTTCTGTTGGTCCTCAGGTTTAATTTGTATCTGATTGTATTCGGAAAAACCATCCATAAAGGAAAAAACCTCGCTACCCACACACTCATCCAAAATATGATCAATAAATGGTGTGGGGAAATTGTCCTTAGGACAAGCATGATTTAAATCATGGAAATCAGTACATATGCGGATCACTCCTTGTTTCTTATCAAACGGAGTGGGATTTGAAACCCACTCCGTCAAGGGAACGGGATAGATAAAACCAACTTTCAATGGTTTTTCTATCTCTGCCTTAATCGCAGGTGCTTTCCTAGGATTCACTGCATGCAAGCGTTGTCAAATAGGCTTAGCATTGGGATAAGTCTTAATCTCATGTTCAACAATGCGAGGTTTGATACTTCTAATTTCATTGTAAGACCAAGCAAAGATATCAGGAAATTATTTAAACAACTCGGTGTATTCTTAAATCTCATCATGGGAACATTCTGCCCTAATATAGACATTCTCTATCCTTCCAGGATCGCGAGAGATATTGATAGGAATCGTTGGAGATATATTTTCCATGTTCCCATCAGCCATCAGACCAGGAGAGCTTAATGGAACCATGGGACTACCAATTCTCTCACTAAGAACCTCCCTAAAGTCCTCACACTCCAAGTGGTCAAGCTCGGGAAAAAAATAAGATCTATGATGTAGCGCTTCCCAAGGTGGCTCAACCCCTGACATGGCCTTAATAATCACTTCATCTGAAGGAAAAACATTATCAAGGCAGTCATGCGCATGAGAAGACTGAACTTCCCATGCAGGAAACACATATGGGTCCTCCTCCTCCGTACGCAAAGAGGAAGGATTAATCTCTACAACACACCCAATATTAGCTTGATAAGCTACCATAGTTGCAGAAAATGGAACGTTTGTCACGATGGGATCACTCGAAGTATTAGGTGTAGGAAGAATCCAAGGATCTTCCATATGACTCATGCGAAAAGACACTGATCTCACAGATGTCAAAGCCTCACTAGAACTAGACCCTATCATAAGGATAGGTGTAGGACAACTAAAGCTTCCCATGAGGGATGGATACATGCCCACACCCACACTCCCAGTTGCCGTCTAAGAGTGCTCTACAATCGGGATCAAAGCTCCTGAAGATGTGGTAATTGATGGATTTTTGGATGAAGTTTGATCAATCGTAACTATCTTCCCATTAAATGGAAAGCATACAACGTGAAATAGTGAAGAAGCTATGGCTTGCATACTGTACATCCAATTCCTACCCAGCAAGAGATTATAGTCAAGGGGTGCATCAACCACCTTGACCTCTATCGCAATGGTCTTCCCTCCCAAATGGACCTTAAGGGAAGGTGGGATCCCATGTGGCCTAAATGATCTCCCATCAAACGCAGTTAACATGGTACCAGACTTAGACAACTCAGGGGAACCTAAACCCTTCCAACATGATAAATACATCACAGAAGCAGCAGCGCCTTCGTCAATCACAGTGCACTTGATGGTCATGTTCAAACACTCTACATGAATCAAAAGAGATACATTTTAAGGCAAGCGAGGCTAAAGTCTCGTGGTTTCAAATTTAATCACGGAGGAAGAATTATCATCATTCACACCAAGGGTAGAAAGCAAAGCCTTCCTTTGTGAAGGACAACTCTGAATTACTTATAGTGCAGACATTGCACAAGGAGTGTGTCCCAAATCCTCGACAACAGAATAGTTCTGGGCAGATCGAGCATTAGGATTATGCCTCGAACACTTAAGGACTCCCTTAGGAATGCAAGGTGCAACTTCAGGTTTATCCACAGGTTTTTCAATACACAAAGGAGTTCCTGGTGTATCAGGTTCCTTTCCTGGGTTGGGTTGCGACGAACCATAGTCCTTCACATGGGTCACAACGTTTGTAGCATGCACCATGTTAATGCAACCATGACCACTATCCTCTGGTGGATCTTGATCACCGCTAGACTGATCATGGGTCCTCAAGTTCATGTTTTGATTGTGAGGAAAAGGGTTAGTCAGCACAACTAGGCCCTGTGCTAAGAATCTCGAGGCTTCATCGATACGAGGGCATAAGTAAGTGAGGTGATCGTCCTTACACAACTTGCAAGGAAATTTAACCTTACGTTTAGATTGCTTGTCCCCCCAGCATTACAGGCATTCTTGCCATTAATATTAGCATTTTCGTTCCTATTCCCACCCTTACGATTGTTCTTACCCTTCTTTTTATTCCTTCCAGGTTGCTGGTTACCCTTCTAGTCTGATGATTGCAACGAAAGCACACTTTCCATTTGGGTGGGTTGAGATGAAGCCATGGCTTATCCCAAAGCAGATTGGTTCATTGACAATTGACTGACCTATTTCACAACCAAATCCGCAGGTTTAGCACTCGTAAAACCAACAATGCCATCGACATGTGGTCCAGGTTTAACTTTGGGGTCGAAACTAGAACGTGGAGCATTGGGAATGATCTCATATAACAAACCGGATTGAGCATAAATCAAATCCCGTTCCTACGCCCTAAAAATGGTTTGTTCCTGATTTTTCTCTCCGAACGTAGAAACATCCTTCGCTATATAAGGCAATAATGACTTAAGGAACCATTCGAGGAGGAATTTCGGCGGTATAAAGGCTTTAATCAACCTCTTCCATCTACGCCACTCTTGGATATGGTCTGAGATATGTGTGGCTTTATCTTGCTGAAATGTCAACAAGAGTTCTGTACCAACATCGTAATGCACTGGTAGCTAGAAGTGGTTAAGAAAAGTCATCTCTAGGTCATCGAACAAAGAAAATGCCCCGCTAGGTAAATCTATATATTGTTTCGCGGTAGGCCCTGTAAGGGTGTGTTGAAACAGACTTAAACGGATCAAATCTTGGTGTAAGTAATTTGAAGAGCACCATAGGTGAAAGGTAGTAACATGTTCGCTTGGATCCTCTCCCGGTTTTCCCTCAAATTTGGGTATGTCTGAGGGAAGCTTAGTAGGGATAGCTGGCTAAGCCAGGTCATGAGATACATGATCTTTCATCAATCTCGTTAAGTCAGGAATATTTAGTGTTGTGAGGAAAGGGAGCCTAGGATGAGTAGGTCGATGGAATACTCCCTGATAGTTCTGATTCGCATAGGTCTGATTACCATAACCACCATGGCCTTGACCATAGTGCCCTCCTCCCGTTTGACCCATATAGGGTGGCATGGAAGCACCATACTGTGGTGTACCTTGACTATTCAGAGCTACAAATCCATAATTTGGAGAGTAAGCAGGTTGTTGATACCCGTACCCATAAGGTGAAGAACCTTGTCCATACTGTGTCCCATAATAAGGTCCATAAGTCATTGCATGAGATGTCCCATGAGACACTCCGAAAGTAGGAATATATGCTCCAGAAGAGGGAATATACATTCCAGAAGTAGGAATATACATTTCGGAAGTAGGAATATATGCTCTGGAAGTAGTAACATGACCTCTAGAAGTATGAACACGACCTTTTGAAACAACGGGTGGTACTTGAACCTGAGACACAACTGGTCAAGTAATAGCAGTACGAACATGACTTGTAGCAACATTTCGGCTCGAAGGACCATGTGAATGAGGTGGAGGGTGAACATTTGAAGAACTAGGGACAGAGGACGAAGAGACTTGTGAAATTATGTACGTGTTGTTCCCTATAGTCACTCGTATTGGATCTGGTATCCTAATAGGATCACTAACCCTAGGCCTAGCAGGAATATGTGATGTAGCTCCCATAGTCGGGATGGAAGGTGCAATGTGACTTGTGCTCCCAAACCTCTCCACATGGTAAGGAATGAGAGTGCCCCTAGGTGTAGTGTTAGGCTCAAACTTAGGCTCGATATGAAATGCCAAATCATATCGGGTTCAAAATGAGCCTCATCACATACCATAACTACCATAACTAGTGCTCGCAGGTTCAAAATGAGCCTCATCATCTTCCAGCATTCCATACCGGCAATGCGTCAATGGGGGATCAACACTAGAGTAAGTAGGTCTATAATGAAAAGTGCCTATCTCAAAAATTATAGGACCTAACTCAGTCAAATCAGGTGAAGGATCATAAGTAGGAGTAAACTCCCCATCTTCCACTTGAATGGGAGAAGGTGGTTTAGGAATACCTTCAACATGGTCTCCCATCGTGTGTGAATCAATGTATGAAGTAGTCCTCCTAGATCATCTGTTTCTCTCTCCCAAAGGAGGAGGAGATGTAGAAGGAGGAAGTCCTGCTAAATCATGAGAACAGCGAGGAGCCGCACTCGAATCTACAATGACTCAAAAAATGTAAAAGACTCTCTAACTATGCAAACCCTAGGAAATCTATTGTGCACAGAGCATACACCAATAAAATCTAAAGCCAAACACAAGAAATCAAGGGTAGGATAAATGAGCTCCCGAATGAAGCAAGTATGTCTCGCCTAGGAGAGGCTTAAGACTCTCATACACAACAAGCAGAGGTACGTAACCAATTATTGTGGCCCTTAGCTTCAACGCATAAAGTGACTATGCTATCCGACCCCAACCTGGCTGGGACACCCGTAGAATAGCCCTTGCAAAGTACCCCCTCGATATCCTAGGTAAGGCAACTAAGGTCAACTCAATATAATCAATGCTCAGGTGGACAATCGCAGGAAGGATTGACCATATGGGCAGGGTAGAAAAGCATGAAACTCTCGATAGAGCCCCCAGATATGAATACAATCCTGGAAATATCTCCGGTGCTACTCAATTATGACTAGGGGTTATCCCAATCAATAATCGCTCACACTGCCTCATGCTTAACTCCCTTTTGAGAGGAGGATCCTGAGAAACACTGGTTATACCAAGGAATTTTAGACACTCACCTAGATAGACACATACATGTTGTTGTTTAGTGGTCTTGGAGAATTTACTCACAATGAACTATTCCAAGACCCTAAAACCTAATCTTGTTAGTGAACCCTATAAAATAAAATAGTGTAGTTCATTTTAATTAAGCATTGATTTTAATTGGCTTTATTACTCAAAAGAGGTAGATGGCCGTGCAACTAATGGCGTTATGACACAACACGAAGCAAAAT
This sequence comes from Pseudotsuga menziesii, assembly GCA_001517045.1. Taxonomy (NCBI): domain Eukaryota; kingdom Viridiplantae; phylum Streptophyta; class Pinopsida; order Pinales; family Pinaceae; genus Pseudotsuga; species Pseudotsuga menziesii. Next base: position 1,465,701 of record LPNX010840821.1, on the reverse strand, counting down.
GCACACCTAACAATCAATGCAAATGCATTGTGTCTATGAAAAACAGGGCATGCTACTACATGAAATGCACAATTTTCTTTGAATGATAAATGCAAGATTTCCTATATGAAATCTTGACTAATACTTCAAAGCAAATCTAGTGCAAGTACTATGCAAAATGCAAGATGCAATGCATAATGATAATCAAATATTTTTGGATTTTTTGAAATAAAAATGAGATACTAAAGCAAAAGAATGGTTCTACAACCCCCAGTCTCTGCAAGCACACTCAAGCAGCACTCAAGCAAAGTACTAAGGTAAAAGAAATCTAATGCACTAATCCCAAAACAAAAAATATAAAATGTAATGATAAGAACATTCTTCAAAAAAGAAATTTTACCCTAAAAAAAATGTCTCTGGTCAGAAATAGAGGTGTATACAGACTCTAGCAGTATCAAATGAGACTTAGCAATCATCCAAATTCACCCAGAAACAATCAATCTTCCTCTAGAAGGCAAAAACTAAGGGTATACACGACTGTTCGCAGTAAACCCACATGTGTACGTGGTTATAGCAGTGAAACCCACGTATATATGCGACTGTGAGTTAAAAATTCGCATACAGGAGGAAAGATGCATAAAAATAATGGAAAATAGACAAGTTGAGACAAACTTTACACCAATCAGACACTCCCAGGCAAACATTCCCCCAGAACCGACACAGAAATAGAGAAAAAAGAGCAATTCAAAGTCATTGAATGCCGATAGAAAACCCCCAAAGGACAACTACTAGGAACTCCCCAGTGGAGTCGCCAATTCTGTTACGGAGAGAAATTCTTATGGCTTGGGGTACCACAATAGACAGCTTAACTCCAGAAATCAATCCTTTCCAATATGCAAGAGAAATCAAACATCTAACACTAAAGGATTAGAACTTGTACCTTATTCCAGACGGTTGAAGTGTTAGTTTTTCAGCATTAATCTAGCATTATTAGGATCTTTAACTTAGAGAATAACAAGCACAACAATCAAACACAAGAGACAATGAACACAGTGTTTTTCCTCAGGGAAACCATAAAGGAGAAAACCCCGCAACTTCCTCAGAGATAGAATTAGCACCAAAATAGAAAAGCCCAAAATAGTAAGTGATATCCTGACAGCAGTAATCTTCTTCTTGTCTAGCCCTAGTATCTTCTCCTTCCTCAACTATGCACTATACTTGAGTGTGGATGAGTTGTGTGATAAATAGAGACTTCTATTCTCTATTTATACTAATCCGGGCATGACTAAAACCCTACTAGGGACGACCTCTACTAGGAGAGTCTAATAACCCTAGTGTCCTAGAACTGCGGGGACTTTAACCCTTAGACAATCGGAGGGTTACCCACTATGAATTGGCATGACTTTTTTACATAATAGATCCTCTCGATCAGAATATTAGGGCATGACAACATGACTCAATTACATAATAGATACATCCCGGAATAAACATCGGGTTACAAGACATAAGATACGTAGATGAATACATTCCGAAGTTACAAATACATCAACATGAAGTAGATCCCTGTTGAGCTTTCCAACTTTAGCTTGAATTGATGAATCACTTCCTCAACAACAAGTAAACAAGAAAATAATACTATATATATTGGTGTTAGATCTACTCTAGCATATATAATCAACAATGTATAAGCATTCGAAATCATCCATGGATAAAATATTCATTCAAACATACATTATTGGACAGGAAAATATTTTTCTATTAATATAAAATCAAAGATTACAATGAATACAACCTTTGTTGGCACGTCTATGAATCGGAGAAATTGAATCCCCCACTTGGGCCTCCACCACCTCAATCCTCCATCTCTCGATAGAAAGCTCACAAGAAAAAGGAAATCTTGGGAAGAACACCAAAGTGATCCAAGGGACAAAGGGATGCAGACTCAAGCACAATTTCTGGCAACAATGGACTATAGTTTCGTTTCTCTCAATTCTCTTATGCCTTCAATGTACCCAAAGAGTTCCTTATATATCTTTTCAATGGGGTAATGAAAGGTCGAATCCGAGCGATCTCAAGCCATATGGAAGGCTAGGAGACAAGTGAGTCGGATTCATGTCAAGGAAAACTCCAAAATGATTTGGATTTTGTACACATCCTAATGTACGCAATTTTAGGGGTCAAACCCGCGTATATACACGATTAGGGGTTTAAAAGTCATGTATACCAATTTTCACATGTTTATAGGGATGGTCTAGGAAACATCAAAGGACAAAAAATGGTCCAAGGGGTCTAAAGAGTCTGCAAAGGGATAGGGGAAGGACATACAAGTGTGAATCACCTGGTGTGGTAAAATCAGCTATAACACTAAGTGGAGAAAAGTCACGCATGAGGGAGATTCAACATGTCATGGTGTTGGTGATGTAATCGGAGAAACCACAGTATCGAAATGACTAAGTCGACGTTTCGAATCCATATCAGGATCCATCATTAGGACAAGTCGAATGTGGAGAGAGTGAGAACCAAAGTTAAATACTGGAATTGGTAGGTCATTGCGAAGACTAGGGTTTGCTAGGTTGAACAATATTTTTAATTTTATTTGGTTTCAAAGTGCGCGGAATTTTTTTTCATTCCCTAAACCTAATTTTCGGGAAAAATGTTTATATTATTAAATTTTTACAAAGCTAAATTAAGACAGTATGAAAAAAATTTCCTTTAAGGAGAAATGTTGATCTTAATTATTAATAACCCTAAAGTTTTTGAACCCACCCAATGCCCCAAAAGTTTCAAAACCCTAAAAAATAAATTTACTATCATTAATAACAATTTTAAAAGCTATTAATATTAAACCTAAAAACTTAAAGTTTATAAATTTATTGTTATTAATAACAAATTAAAAACCCTAAAGTTATTAAATTTGTTATTATTAATGAAATATAATATTAATTATAATTAGATTTCATTGAAAGGTGATTTAATTTTAGGATTTTAAAGGGTGAAATGTTAAAGTTTACCCTTTAAAACCTAAATATTGGAACTGCAATCAAAGTATTTGTGTCTCTCAAAACACCTGAGATCGAAGAAAGAAAGTTGTTGATAGATGACTAATCAGAGGATAGGTGGGGCATGAAGAAACCCTTCATAAAGAAGAAGCTTAATTCTAGGAATTTTCAAACTAGCTCAAAGATAACCCTTAGAGAAATAGGAAGAAGAGATCCAAGATTGGGATCACTTTGAATCCTTTGGGAAAACGTGTTATAAATTTACAGTAGAGATGGAATTCCATATTCGAGACATCTTATTGAGTAATTGGAGTCAAATATAATCCTCAAATCATGTTGAATGAGTGGACCCTAAAGTTTGTAAAAGAAGCATTGGGAATCAATAACTAGACTTAAGAATGAAAAGATGATATGGAATTCAAACTTGTAGAGGCGATGAATCAATTGGAATAGCTACATAAGATAGAAATAGAAAGCCAAGGAGGGGAACAAGATAGGAAGAAGACTACTCTTGAAGGCAAGGACATAAAAGGATAAGAGAACCAAGAGATGTAAAATTTTTCTCCAATTAAAACTCTGGTTAAACTTGATTTGACATTTCAATGAAAACATGTACAAAATAATGTATCGGTAGCAAATTGGAGAGAATCAAGGACGAAAGTGGCATTTTCTCAATAAATTTATTTTAGCAAAAAATATGACGACAATGAATAAATTCCATGGAATACAACATAATATATTTTATCTTTTGGTTCTTCCAAGTTCTGTACAATCAGCTTGGCACAATCGAAACAATTTTAAAAATAGTGTTTACTTGCTTCAAACACCCCTCTTATATAGATAAGTTATTCCAATGTAAGACATTTTTAACCTCATATATATCAATATAAGGGACAAAATAGTTAAACTTCTCATAAAAGAATGGTCAGAATATCCCAAGGGGTTAGCTAAATCGGTTGTCACCAACAATGTTGGTCATTTGGCTAGTTCCATGCCAGCAGGTGCCAATTTCAAATTTCCCTAGGTGAGGCGCACTGGTCTACAATGAAAGGTTTAATAGAGATGCCATCCATGAATGTGGGGAAGTGTCCCTTTATTTTCCTGGAAAGTTTTTCTTTGGAAAATATAAAAGGAATAATTGGAATAGAAAGTGTTATGAATGTAAGGCCATATCCAAATCTCAGAGTGTGATAGTTATATAATTATTCAATTTCATAACCATATCCTGTATTAAGTTACATTTTTAGTTACTAAAAAAACTACGAGATAGGAAGCAAACATCAAAGCTTATTAATGTAAAGAAGGGGGAAGAAATATGAATTTAGATTCAAATTCGCATCTGATAACAGATTTGCCAATATGGCAGCAAACGACATTATCAAATTGTTGCGAGGGAAGGAAAAGGGAATACAAAAGAAAAGCAATAGAGAGAAATTTCAAATATTTGATGTTTAATATCTGAAGCATCATTTTTCATAGAATATGTTTCATTTTTCTAATGGACTAACTCTTATAAATAATTAAATTTAAATATTCATCACAGTTGTTTCATCTTCACAAATTACATCTATATTTTTCTCAGTGACTATGAAAACAAATTCTTGTATTGTAAGTGTGGATTTCAAACTTTTCATGCTTATTCCTGCAAAAAATTAAAATCATTTTCAGAAATACTTCTTGCTCTAATGAAAGAAAAGCATCAAAGGAATCAAGCTCACCAAGTATGCATCTTCCTCCATACCTCCTCTGTGAGTAAAACATAGTGACAAACTTCCATGTTTGTTTCATGAAACACAGATTTTCCAGAAGAGTCTTCACATAGCAAGTTGTTGCAGCTACAACTATTATCCCCAATTTTTTTCAAATTTTGGTCCCCTCCTCATGATTTAGTATTGCTTTGAATCATTTGGATCTGTGAACTTTTTTTTGGTCATGCTTTAATTTTGAATGATTTTTTGAAGATTAACGCTCGTCCTATTTTCAGAAGTTGCCTGTGTTTGAAAATTGTTATGGGTCACATGTTTTGAGTCTATTTGCTACTTGAAGATGAATCGGACCTTTCTGTTCTTGTAAAACCGCTGTCTCGGAGGTGAAACAGTTTTAACCATTGTTAAATTCTTGAGTTTTCAAACACTTAGCATTTGTATTTTTCAGTTTGATCAGAGGCTCTTGTCTGTTCGTCTTCCACCGTTGCGGCTCCCAAAGCAGCTAAGCACCCAAAATGTAAAGCGCTCCGCCCACCTATGCATGTTGGTATTTAGTCGCATGACCGTAGTCTTTCTTTTTCCGTCGTTGTGGGTGTGCAAAGCACTCGTCTTCTGCTATCAATGTTTTTTCGACTTCCGATTGGGAGCTTTCCCACCCATTTATTTTTAGGTCATATCTTTTCTAACACTGATAGGCTTAAGTGGGTTCGCAGTGCCCGTCACCTTTAAAAACCCGCTGATGCGGTTGCAAATAAGTATACCCTGCCGATGTTAGCGTTCTAAGCCGCCGATGAGTGTTTATTGCCCGTTATTGGTTATTCCTTCGAATCCTTAGGCGGACGAGATAGTGGTGTCAGCGTTTGTAAAATTCTTGTAACCGTGATACAATACATCGCTTTTCCTGCTACTTAGCCGCTTCGGTTGATAAAATTTTACGTACTTTGATTTTTATTAAAAAAAAAAATACAGCCCCATGAATGATAGATGTATTTCTATTGCAGGAAGATTCAAAAGACCGTTCATACTGCCGCGACGCGAAGATATAGATAGGAGACATGATCGCAAGGAGGGAAAGAAAAGTAGAAGGTGAAGCTAATAACGAAAAAGGTGCAGACCTGAAAGGTCTGTCAGTTACTCAGCAGATCATGAGTGTGCACAGAAAAAATAAAATGGGAATATGAAACGTTCTGAGGGACCAAAAAGGTCACACATTTGGGGGCAGCCCAAGCGATGAACTGTTTAGTTTAAATATTGGAAAGTTAGAACTGAAAGGGGCTTTTTCCCTCGAAAAACTTGTAAACTATTGCTTGTAAGAGGAACTATTTCATTTTACAAACCAGAAATTGCAAATTTTGCCTGTTGGAGAAAGTGCTATGTGGAATGTATCAATGCGATTAAATGAGCGATTTTGAATGGGAACTATTTCGTTTTCAACTGCGTTTCATTAACTGTGAGAGTGTTCTAACTTCCTAAACCTATGTTCTTGTTTGAATGTTCTTCAGTATACTTTGTGATGTCTTCCACTATGAGTAATGGGATTTTTAACTATTGATGAGCTATCTTATCATGTATACTTTCATTCATGTTTATATGTTTGGTCATAAGAGCAGCTATCTGTGATTTTCCATAACACATGGACAGGGGTACATTACTCATAAATTAATATCCAGCTCTCTAGAGATAGCTTAGTTAGTATTTATTTCCTCGTAGTTTATGTGATTTTGATGCTTGCGGGTTTAAGGCAAGAGGTATGAACCTGCGCATCACGTTGTGACTACTCCTTGCATTCTTCATCACCCTGCATTATTAATTAGGCACGTGCATATCATATCTTAAGTCAAAATAGAAAAAATATACATGGTGGACCAGGCCACAACCGGTGAAACCTTTGTTTTGTTACTTGACCTACGGTAGCCAGGCCGCAAAACTGAACGGATTCCCTACACCAAACAGTCACAGGCTAGTTGGGAACGTTGACTGGGGAGAATCCCTTGCTATTGTTGCCTACGATTTTCTAGGCCTCAATAGTTTCTGGCGCTAGAAGGAGGGCCGCCAATGCATGGCTGGCCGAGAAAACCCGTTTTCCTGAGACTATTCCACCGGTAATAGTTCAGAAAGCAGTGGGCTTCATAATCCAATTCCGGAAGAAAGGGGTAGAGAACATTTGTTTTCTGTCGACAACGAAGTTGTTAATAATTTGAGAAGACACACTAGGGCATATGTGAAGAAGATTGGAGGATTTCCAATCATCCCTGAATTTCCCAAAAGAGAATATAAGAGGAAGGATCATCCTATATTGGAAGACTCAGTGCTGATTGGGGATTGGGAAGAAGTTGTAGAAACAGCCTTACAGGAAGTTGTATTGCCTTTGAATCAAGAAGGCCCGGATACTCCTCACAGTTCCCCTGCTCACACTCCTGTTTGCTCACCTCCTCACTCTCCACCCAGACTCATGGCAGGCATAAATGCCAATCAACCACCCAACCCACCGAATCCACCACCTGCATGGAGAGCCAGATCACCTTTAAACCTAACACCTCCATTATATGATTTACCTCAATCCTTTGAAAATATGCTACCCAAATTCGACCCAAGTGAGAAGATACTAGTAGATGACCACCTGCAAAGTTTTTACTTGGCAATAGAAGGGTTAAGGTATGGGGAGTATGAGGATGTAGTTTGCAGACTATTCCCGCACACCCTTAAAGGAGCTATAGCATCATGGTATTTTGGTTTTCCTGCAAACTCTATCCTCGACTGGGATACCTTCGAAAGGATATTTAGAAGTAAGTATGTGGCTCAAAAGACTCATGCAGCCCTCATGAAAGGACTATGCGCCTTGAAGAAAGAGAGAAAAGAGAAGGTGCACAGCTTCACTCAAAGATTTGCAGCATACCTCAAGAATTTTTCTGAAGCTGATAGACCTTCGGATAAAGTCCTAATTGAATATTATACTTCAGCTTTAGGACCCGAGCTGGCCATGTTCACCAAAATGAAGGCCAAACACACATTGGTAGAGACTTATGAGGAGGCAGAGAGGGTAGAGGCTGAAAGAGAAAGTATTGAAGATTATCCTGAATGGTTAAGAGAAAAAATTGCAGGGAGGAAAGCCTTGTTGTTTAATAAACCTAAGGAATTGAAATCACCAGATTTGAAAGTATGGAAAAAATGATGCAGAAGCTTTCTAACAGAATCATAGACTTGGAAAAAGAGAAGGAAACTCAAAAGTTCTACAAGCCCTATTACAAGAAAAGAGAGGATAACAATCAGTCCCAACCCCCGCCGCACAATTCGGCATCTATGAATTTAACAGAGGTAGGAATGGACAATTTTTTCACTTTCCACCAACAACCCCACTCTGACAAGAATTGTCCTCAATGGATAAACTCAATGACATTGGTTATGAATCAGCTGTTGGATTCTAAATTAACAGAAGATAGAGATGAGGAAGGAAAAGAAAGTATCGCTCCAATGAAGGAACAAGAAGAGGAGACCATGGTTCTGTGGAATTCTATTTCGTTATTCGATGCTGAGGAAGAAAAAAATTGGGGATATGAGAAAATCATGGAAACAAACGTTACAACAAGGAGCCAAGGGTCGGTTAAAGAAAATAGTCTCCTACTCCCAAATATTAAGAGGCTTCAGAAAAATGTTAAGAAATTTTGAAATAGTTCCTCAGCTGATAAAATTCCTGAATTCACCATTACCAGCCAAGATCCTAAGCAGAATGATTCATTTTCCAAGCCCAATGAAGAAAGAATGAATGTTGACAAGCCACATCCCACTGAACCGCATATGGAGTATGACATCGTGGAAGATATAAAGAAGGTAAAGGCAAACGTTTCACTATTTGAAATGTGTAAAGTGCCACAGCAAAAGGAAAGACTATTGAAAGCGCTTGAAGCATCGGATGAGAGGATGCCTGCTGACAATTGACCCAAAGAAGAAGAAGAAATCAGGGAAACCAGCATTGGAGGTAAGTCTAAGAACAAACATCCACCTTTCCTCCTCATGTTTGAAATTTTTAATCACAATGTACATAATTTTCTGGTAGACTCAGGAGCATCAGTTAACGTCATGCCAATATCAGTCTGTAAAAGGATAAATGGAAAGCCTAAGCCATCTACTTGGAGAGTTGTTCAACTGGATAGGACGAATGTGAAAGTAATTGGCGAAATGGAGGATGTCCTAGTCCGTTTGTCTTCCAATGATAAAGTGTGCCAAGTTATTGATATCGTGGTGGCTGACATATCAGATGCTTATGGTATTGTTCTAAGCAGAGATTGGTCGACCAAACTAAACGGATATTTTGCCTCTGATTGGTCACATCTCACTACAACAAAAACTGGATTTAGCATCTCTTTTTACATCCTTTTTTGCGTCTAGACCATATTTCAGTGTATTTTTCTTCATTTTTTGGACAAAATGGCACAATTTCATGGGTTGGTGCTATTTTAGGTGTTTTTTGCGTCCTTTTTCTAAATCTAGCGCAAATTATGGTGTAATTTGCACCAGGTTTTTCACTTGGTTATGCGCCAGGTTTTGCATCAGGTTTTGAGACAGGTTTTCAACCTAGTTTTGCACCTAATTTTGCGCCTAGTTTGTACATCTACTCTTGTTGCGCCCCCTTTTACGCCCATATTTGCCTCAACTTTTACGCCCTTGTTTTCATCCACTTTTGCATCCTTTTTTACATCCACTTTTGCATCCACTTCTGCTTCTTTTTTTGCATCCCTTCATGCGCCAAGTTTTGCATCAAATTTTACATCCTGTTTTGAGTCTAGTTTTGCATCTCGTTTTGTTTCAGCCGTTTTTGCATCCACTTTTGCATCCATTTTTTCGTCCATTTTTGCACCCACGTTTTCATCCCTTTTTTGCATCCCATTTTGCGTCCATGTTTATGTCTTTCTTTGCATCTACTATTGCATCCACTTTTTCATCCACTTTTGTCGCGTCCCAATTCACACCCATTTTTGTGCTTACTTTTACACCCACTTTTGCTTCAACTTTTGCATCCATGTTTTCATCTTTTTTTGCATCCAATTTTACATCGGTTATTGCATCCCTTTATGCATTCATATTTGCATCCACTTTTGCATCGGGTTTTGCGTTGGGTGTTACGACTACTTTTGCATCTACTTTTGTTGCATCCACTTTCGTATCCAATTTTGTATCCAATTTTACATCCATGGTTGTATCCACTTTTGCGCCAATTTTTTCATCGTGTTTTGCTTCCATGATTGCATCATTTTGTGCATCAACTTTTTCATCCATTTTTGGTGCACCCCATTATGCGTCCACTTTTGCGCCTACTTTTGTTGCATCATTTTTTGCATCCATGTTTTTATCCACTTTTGCATCCAGTTTTACACCCAGATGTTGAAGATGAAAATGAGGATAATGATTATGATATTGAGGATGGTTATGATGATGATGATAATATTGTTGATAATGAGGAGAATGATGACAATGATGATGATGATGATTATGATGATGATGATGGTGATGAGGATAATGGCAATGGCGACATTGCCAATGATTATGATGGCAATGAAATGAATGATGATGATGGTGATGATGACAATGACAATGATGATGAATACAATGAGAATGATGATGTTGATCATCTTAAAAAATAAGTTGTTATTTTTCATGCATAAATTGTGTGTGTCCTCCATGACCCTTTTCCACTAATCACATATTTTGGGTAGATGTTATTTCTTATGCCAAAGGTAATGATGAATAACTGATGGAAATGTCAATAATAATGATGATGATGATGTCAAGGACAATGGTGATGATGATGACATGGATGATGATTATGCCGATGATGACGACTATTGTGATAATCATGATGACAATGACAAAGATGATGACGATGATCATGATCATGATCATTTCCATCATCGTCATCATCAAAAACATCATCACTATCATTGTCATCTAGTTCATCATCGTCATCATTTAAAGCATATGGGATATGTTTACCATTTAAAGTATGCATAACAAGTGAGATTATCTTAAAACACCCCACCAAAGTACAAAATTCAAACCACAAGGTAAACATAATATTGAAATTGTTCCAATTTTCTTTCTCCCAACAAAACATGCTTCATTTTAGGGAATTTTGTTAAAATCCATACATTCATAGTCCATCCATACTATACTTGTAATAAATGTAAATATAATACTTAATCAAATTTATAAAATAGGTAAATATTTTATAAACACCCTTATGATATATAAACTTCTTTCACCTTAATAATGGTAAAATATGTAAATATAATAATAATATATAATTAATATAAATATGTTACTATAGTTCATATGTTAAAAGATTTAATATAAATAAATATATATAGTTCATATGTTAAAATATTTAATATAAATAAATATATATATTTCATATGTTATGTGATTTTATATAATTAAATATATACACATATTATTTACTTATATATTATACAAATTAAAATATAGATTAAAACCTATGAAGTTTCATAGGGAGGCGAAGCAAAACATGAAGGATTTTTCAAATATAGATATATGTACAACTACCCATTTCCCAAAGGGGCTTCTGCTAAATCAATCTATGGATTCAGGGTTATGAGTATCAAATATTTGGTCCGTCTGGTCCGTCCCCAATTCAGCCATGAGAGGATTTAGTTCGGTTATGAGAGGATTTAATATTATTTTTCCCATGAGGACTTCTTAGGGCACCCAGTTGGCAACGTGGGTTTCTTGATTCTCGGGCGAGGCTGTTCAAAGCCTAGTTTTTCGGGATGGATCAAAGTAAACTAGGAGCTCTACCGCTATTGATGCCTCTACTATCTATGTCTTAGATGTTGCTCTCTTAGATACTATATAATATATACCTATGCTAGTGGTGCTATTGATGCTAAGTCACCAAAATTTAGATCGCTATCTCGTGATTGGATTTTGTATTACTACAGATTGGCATTTACAACTATATTTTATGAGAGGGATTCACGTAGATGGACTAATTAGGAATAGCTAGGATAAGACCCATCCAGGAGACCTAATATGAGTAGCCATACCTCAAACTCTATGAGGGTACATAAATTATGGGGACAAGGGGCCAAATCCATATGACTGTTGGATGTTGAGAACGAACCAGGTGAGCCTGCTTTGTTATAGGGACTAACGGATCGGGCACGCAACACTGCGAAGCTTTGGCTTTATAACAAGCGACTCTCAAACCACCTATTACTCAAGTACTAGTCATGATAATGCTTTCTGATGGAGCCTCTGGATGATCTCCCAGCTTCTAGCTTCCACATTCCGTTAAAGAAATCAATGCATTTTCCTTCAATAGGACCATTGAAGATGGAGAGAATTTGGAATTGAATCAAAATAACGAAGATGGAAAGAATTGGGTATTGAGTCAACTCATGTGGCTTCTTTAAAATTTTATGTCAAGTAGCATGATTTCTAAGAACAAATGCAAAGGATTCTCCATCGTTTTTGTATTTTCCTATTTCTCTATTACGCCCTGTGTAGAATCTTCTATGACCATATTTTTCTTATAGGACAAATGCAAATGTTATGGCCTAAGGCTATGTGTTTTGACCTTGCCATTGCTCAAGTTACAAAAAATATCCATGGTTAACACTGTAAAGGGATGCAAATTTGGTTTCTAGAGCCTTGTTTTGTAACAATGTTCATCCCAAGAAAGTTTAATGCAACCTACAACCACTTAACTCTTCCTTTCATATGAGAACATTGCCTTAATACCAGCTCTTAATATGGATAACGTTGCCTTAATACCAACCCTTAAGATCGATCCAACATAGGTAAAAGCATTAAGGATTTAAATGTCGCTTGTAGTTTGAGTTGCAGGTTCAATGACCTATAATCATCCCTTAAGAACCTCCATGCATGGATACAAATAATAAAATGATCTTTTCTAGATAATCCAGTTGCCATTTCCCCACATGCATGAGGCTTTTTTACTCTATAATTAAAATATTTGACATATTGAACATAAGTTGTCAGTAATGGGATCCAATTTCAACATGGTGTTAGGTAATTTACAAAACGACGGAAACCAAACATCATCCCTGATGCAAAAGCTCTAATTACATTCCACTATGAGTCATGTTGCTCAGTCTTCCTTAAGAAGTTTGGCCATTAACAACCTTTACCATTATTGACAATTATGTAGGCACTTTCATCTCCATGGCTTCAAAAACTAATCATTATACTTCCATTTCATATGCAAGGTTTGCATTTATGCATATTTGAGCATAGTCTTCTTGACCACATTGTTTTTGCATGTGACCATTAAAGTTGGACTACAAACTTGTTTCTTTTTAATGAATACATTTCTTTGAGCATGGTCATGTGGTGGCAAAAAATCATCTTCAACACCAAAAGGAAAGCTTAGAATCCCTCTTGGACCTACAACTAAAACTCCATTGGGTAAATCCAACAAAGGCTTCTTACAATATTGAGCCTACACCTTCAAAAATTGTAACTCCATTAGTGCTAGAGGGTAGTGGATGAGTCATTATTATTGCCCATCTCAGGAACCATCTCCCCTCCCATTGATTTCCATGCACAAAAGTCTAATTGAATCGAGAAAGAGGAGACATGATTC
>LPNX010840821.1:1429630-1447514 GCA_001517045.1 Pseudotsuga menziesii | reverse complement strand
AATGTGAATTTGTTATTGCTCTCTTTTATGTTTGATTTTTTCTGATGGTAATGTTTGGGATGTGCAGGTTGGGTCTGGTAGCAACCATCAAGGTATCTATCTATATTCTTTAATTTTGAACATTTTATTTGATAAGTAAATAGTGCTGCAAAAATTCAACTGTACTGGTGTATAATATTTGAATTAGGTGTGTTCTCACTTATTCAACTTTTGGAGAAGGGAATAATGTCTATGTTAAATATTAATTAATTGTTGTTTGTTTTCTATTATAAGTGAAATTTAATTAGGTTTTATATTGGCACGGGGAAGAATCACTTGATATTTGTGCTAGTAGTCTTTGATTTGACTTTTTCTTGATAGATTATCTTGTGTCTAGAGGAAGCACTGTTCATGCTATTGAAATGCCTAATATGTAAGAATAGTAAGGATCGGTTTTGTATTTAAAATAGCATAAAGATGACTAATATTATTCTAGATTTTTTTTTCTTTCATGCAGCTTTGTTGATCGTAAAAAATCTAGACATTAATGAGATAGAATTCGTTTGATTGGCAGTCTAGAAACAAGGATTGATTTTGCATTCAAAAGAGAATCATGACTAGTTTTGTCGAGATGTTTTTATTTTTTATTTTGATTTATATCCAGTTGCTTTGACACACTACTGTCTTTCAATTTCCTAAGAAATGTAGGTAACCATGAGACAACATGGTGCAGACACAACATTCCTTATTTAAAATTTTATGGGGAATAGTGAGTGGAATAGAAATCAAGCCCACATCAGATCAGGATGCGATAACTAAATCTGAAAAATATGGAGCTCCCTCCCAATGAGTATGAAACTTTGTTAGTTACCGAACTGAGCCTATGGTAAAACATTTAAAAAATGTAAAAGGTGCCTAACTTTTATGGAATAAGTTGAAAATATATTTGTAATGACTGATGCTTTTATATAATGTATTTATAGAATGCACTCTGCCATAAAAATTTGAGGGATACACTAAAGTAGAATAATTACTATTCATGAGTGGAATAGAAACCAAACCCACATCAGATTAGGATGTGAAAAATATGCAGCTCCCAATGAGTCTGAAACTTTGTTAGTTACCGAACTGAGTCTATGATCAAACATTTCAGAAATGTAAAAGGTGCCAAATTTTTATGGAATAAGTGGAAAATATATTTGTATAATGTATTTATAGAAAGCATCTATGCCGTAAAAATTGAGGGATGCACGAAAGTAGAATAATTACCATTAGTGACCACAATACTTACCTACCTAATAGGATTCACTGAAGCAGATTGGGCTAGATCAACAAATGATGAAAGAATCCCTTCAAGAACAATCCTTGAAGATGCAAGACTGAAGAGTTCAATGTGTTGGAGCTTGGTGTAAGAGGGTGTTTGCTACTTGGATTACTACGGTCTAGGGTTTTAACTTTATTTCTTTTTTAATTTCATGATCTAAACCATGGGATCCAGTCCTATACAAATCCATCCTGTTCAAGCATTTAAGGCCACTTCCACATGTAACCAGCCATTTCCAGTTGGAAACCCTGAACCAGACCCGAAAACATCCAAAAATTGTCGGACTGGCCGATTTTGAATGCACATTAAAGACCGGAGTGAATCAACATCTTCCGAGAGTCATAAAAGATACTAATTCTTCCACTCACAAGATGCACCCAAGATGGGCTATTGCATAATGTTGTGCAAGAGATATCACATTGCTTTCATTCTTCCAAAAAGTAGACTCTTCTAGATCTATTGGCTGGTCTTCTCGCAAACAACAGTGTTTTCCCTGCATAATGTATCAGTGAGTTAAGAACATATAGAAGATAAACCAAACATAATGAAGACAAATGCCTAAGATAACACTGAGATATGTTTCACAATTTTCATAGTAGATTCTGACTATACATCATGATTAAATTATAACAAAATCGAAGGACCTGCAAGAGAAATGCATGACATACCTAAAATGTACAGAATATGCTTCAACTTTTAATATTTGTTTTCTAGGAGGCTTGAGTTTGGTAGCTGAGCCTGAAATGAATTGTACAAGCCCAGTCTTAGATTGTTACACATTTATGAAGTTTTATGATTCAGTTAACTGCAAATTTTTAAAAGTTTATTCAACATAAGCAGAATGAAAACAACAGTTTAGAACAAATGCAACATCACAAAAGGGACATCTTGGTAGAGATGTATGCTTAAGCAGAAGCAGGATCTTGAAATAAATTTTGGGCAAGATTACAGGTATCTCTCTTTTAAGAATAGCCTAAGTACTAAGCAAGTCTTCACTGACAAGAAAATTACAAACAAATAGGTTGGTCAAACTTAACTTTGGACTTGTAATTTTACAGTGAGGGAAAAGTCCATGGGAGAAACAAGCTGCATTCACTGTCTCTTCGGAGACATCTGATAAAATTAGAACAATACAGAGACAATTACCATGGCCCCTGTGCAAGGATGAGATGCACAAATCGAGAAATCGTCCAAATTTTTTGAATTTAACATATGGTTTATTTCCTGGTTATATTTGGAGGATTGTATATGACTTGTTGAAGCTGAAGTTTTTTGGTTTGGAAAACAATATTTTTTTCTTTCTGTTTGAGGAGAAAAAGTCTAAAGAGGACTATCTTGAGCTTATAATAGGTTGGAAGTCCTTTGGGGACATGCGAGATCAATTGGAAAATCTATACCATTGAAGAGAGAAGATAGGTTTTATATATCTAATTTTGGAACCTTGCAACGAATGTCCTGGGCATCTACAGATTGTAATTTTGTTTTAAGAGATAAGATTATGAATTTAAAAAAAATTCCAATGAAAAATAAAGATGCATTTTGTCTTACCATCTACTATGAGGACTCATTTTCATCATGATCTAGCCACATTTGGATGTTGGATTCTGATATCCTAGATCATACAGTATTACTATTATGATGACATATTGGAGATGGGATCTTGTTTGTGTGTTGAGGATCCACCCATAAGAAGAAGCTTATGTATATTATTAGCCTTGCAGTGGGATTATTTGATGTTGGGATGACCAATTCATCATTTGTGATAGATTGGGTATGTCCTTAACTAATGACATATAGATACTATTAATGGGATGTAATATCTACATAGGTCATCTCATGGATTTTATCTTATATTTTTTCCTGGCTACAAGAAAGTGCTTTTGATTAGGTTGTGTTTTTAATATGTATGGCCTAAGCCAAAGATTCATAGGAGAGTTATTTTCTTTGTTTTCAATCTACTGTTAAGGGCATTCATGATTTTCTAAATCTTTACACCAGTTTAATAGAGTTTCTTGAACTTTTGTTTTGTTTTGGTTTTGGCGACCTGTTGAAGGTATTTGTACTGTAGATTTGAACTTAAAAAATACTTTTGCTAATGGATTCCTTGTAAAATCCTGCCATAATGATAGGTGCAAATTGCAACATCTCGGTATTGAGCATTCATGGAAATTTATTTGTGCATCCAGGCTCTATCAACATGCATGGGATTATTACACAAGGACCCCACTCCATCAAAAATATAGTATGGTAGAGGTAGGCCAGTTCTTCTTCATATCCAGTTATTAGTATTACTTGTTTTATATGTATTAGAAGTAGCAGTTTTCTTAGATTTACAGTCACCAAGATTATTTTTTCCTTGAATCGGTATGTCTTCTCCAGAGCTGTTACACATTTCAGCTTGGAAACACATAATGGCACTGCTCTTTTCATGGCTTCGTATCTAGAATGCAGACCTTATACCTCACCAAAGAGATGTTTCTTCCTTTCTTATGGGATTCTCTTTGAAAAAGTATCCTTTGGACACCTTAAGAAGTTACACATTGAAAATAATAGTGGCAAGCATGTCTAGATCCATCTGTAGCTTCTTTCCTCCATTATGATGAATTATTTTTGCATGACCCCATCTCAAATGAGTATTGAAGAACACTAGACTTGAGAATTTACAGTTTATGCTCATAAGCGTGTCATCTGTTCCAACCTTTCCAATGTATCAGTTTATTGCAACTTGTATACGTTATCATGTACAATTCATCTTGTTTTCATGTACACAAAGATTATAAAGACCTGCATGGCCATTAGCAATTAAATGCAAGTGGGATAAAAAATTTAGTTAAATCCTTTGCATATATGTTGCTTTTGGCATTTTGCTTAATGACTAGACCAAAACAAATTGTAAATTACTTTGTAACTTTTATTTACTTGAAAGTTGATGTTTTTTTACAGGTCCTTTCTCTAAGCTGCTCCAGTTTATTTCACCTCTCTTCTAGCTACTCGCTTTTGGCATTTTGCATTCTACCTGTGAAATGGTTAATATTAAACTTTATCCAAAATCAAATTTCAAGCACAGAATTTCAAGGGAAGTTTGTTCACACGGTTTGGCATCCAATCCATTATTTTTTGTCATTAGGCAACACCATTCACAGATTATTATTTTGGCATGGATTTTTAGCATTTCAAGGACAAGATGGCACCCCATATACATTAACCAGATTGTGAAGAAAATGGCACAGAAGGCATCATGTGAAAGGGACATTTTTGAGGTGTTGCAAAGAAACTCACGTCGAAATCCAATGGAGCAGGAAGGTTCCAGTTTTTGCATGCATGGCCAAATCAACAATGCAACATAATAAATAAGGTCTTTTTGATGAGGATCAATTAGCTGTGTCATCTCCAAGAGATTGATTCCAAGGACTACTTTGTATTTAGAGGTTACATATACTATGAAATATGGGGGACACTTCACTAATTTTTCTAAGACTCCAAAAGTTCCCTTGCAACATTCTTTTGCTAGTCCAATCAAAGATGCTTATATTTATACATCCGAGAGGTGATTATCTACAAATGGGAGACTTTATTTGACCTCTCCAAACACAAGTTTATCCAACTCATTACTTCTTTATTTTAACATATTTCCACCGGTAGACTCCTCAGCCTTAGAACATGTTGGTGGAAGATATGCGAGACATAAATCTTCTACTCACCTCTTTGGCAGATATTCCACCTCTATGAAACCCTAGATCCATACCCATTCCTTACATAGCACTTCCCATTGGCTCTGGTCGATCGACAAAGCTTCCATCATGAGTTTCTTCTCCTTGTCCCCAAATGTCACAAGAGACATATCGTTTAGCTCTAGATCTTCTCATAGGATCACCAAGTGTGTCCCTTGGCCTCTAGTACTCCCCAAATGCCATCATCAGGGTTTGCATTAGCCTTTTCATAATAATAGAGTATGACAAAGATGCCTTTTCTACTTCCTCCACCTCTTCTGATTCTACTTCTACTTCCATCTTTGGAGTGAGCCAGGGTTTCGTGCCTATTACAGTTTTGCATTTTGTTTTTATCTAGATTGAGTAATGCTCTTTCATTTATTGATTAAAAAAAAAAAACACTTATAGCCGTCGGTCAAGCGACGGCCTATAGGTGGTTAAGTGACTGCCTGTAAGTGTAGTTTTAAAAAAAAAAAATTCTCCCCCATCACTTAACCGACGATTTACATTTAACCGATGGTAAACTGAGCTGTCGCTTAACCGACGGATTGGAAAGATGTCAGATAACCGACGAAAATCCATCGACGCTTAAAAAAAATCATAGTGTCGTACATGTGACAGGGAAGTGTTGAAAATCCGACAATACGACCGTCGGATTTTTGGTCAAAATGTAGTAGTGAGAGTTGCTCTTATCTTCCCTCCATAAATTGCAATCATGATTTTATCGATAGCTTGGATTTGCCAGCTTTTATTACACCTTGTACCAAATGTGTTTCAGGGACATACCAAATGCATTTGTATGCTCATGTATGTGGTAGGCCTCCCTAGAGCATGTTTCCTATATCTACCACTTGATGCAACATGAATATATGTATAACCAAATAGTGTTATTTTTTCTACCACTTCACTAGGCATTATTATTTTTTCTTTTCACACCTAGGTGATTTTACAGATAATTACTACAGTTTCTTTTGCTCACCACACAACTTTAAACAAGGACATTAAAATTTAATTCAAATTCTTTGATGCATTTCCCTACAGTTACCTTGAAGGGAAAAATTAACAACACTAGAGATTAGAATTTGTTATTTTCTGAAAGTCTATTTTACCAGCTTTTTAATGAGACATATCGAAACTTAGGCAGACCCACATTCCTAATAAGAACTTCACATTCTTATATTAAATCTCAACTTGATGGTTTTTTCACTTCTTTTAGGTTTTTGCTTCATCTATTATGATGATTGTTGGTGGTTTCTTACTGAACCTCTTCCTCCCCACCTGTTGGCCATTGTTCCATTCAACTTCTTTGGCTCAGTCTTCATTTGAATTGCTACCACCAACATTATTCCAAGTCCATCAAGGACCTTGCATCTAGCTAAGAAATGTTTTTTCTCCATCATTTGAACTGGATTATTGTTGTAGTCATATTGGACTCACTACTAATTTCACAATTTCCTTTGAATTGAATTCCATTTGTTAGCACATGAAGAATGCATGATAATTCCATTTTGCTGCTGATAAAGTAGACCGTGTTCATTTCTTTGGGCTGCTCTTGGACTGTTCACTTAGGCATCATTCTTATGGGGTTGATAAACCTTATTTTTGAATGTGCATACCCTCTCCTAATAGGCCATGACTATGGTATGGTCTATTCTAGCTGAGATGTGAATGTGTTGTCTCTATTCTATAGATAGTGGTTAATGTTGAAGCTGTAGTAGGTACAGGTTTTGTAGATGGTAGGTATAATGGAGTTATATGTACTTCTTGGCAGATTTAAGAAATATTCCCTAAGTTTATCTTTAGTTTGTAGCACTATTTAGTTTGTAGGCATCTTATTTTAGTAACCATTCATCATTTCTTCTCTTACCATCCCATTGTTGAACAAAATTACCTCATCAATGAATAACAAAATTTATGTAGCAACACACACATCCTCAATTGGATTCTACAACTATTTCTTAAACACATCCCTTATTCTTTTTCCATATCAATTTTAGGTTATTAGGTATGCATCAATGCATTATGTTGTTCTCTAAGACTCTTTTGCGGACCACTTTAATAGATTGCGTAACTATTTATGATATTTTGTTTCCTAAGGACGATATATTTTTGTGCTTATTAGTGTGTTTGAAAAAATAAATTGGATTTTAAGCCTGAATGTCTTTGGATCTTATTGTCTTTTATTAGAATTACAAATGATCAAATCTATGTGTTAATATTGCTCCTCTTCCTGATTCTTAAAGGGTGCTAGCTCAATGGAAGAGCACCTGTTTTACAAGCAGGAGGTTGGTGGTTCGATTCCTCCATGCCCTAATGATATTGGAATGTATTTATAAAGGTAAAAAATGTAGTAGTGCAAGATGGATGCAATATTAGATGCAACACTAAATGCAAAACAAGATGTAAAAGTGGATGTCACACCAAACACAAAAGTGGATGCAAAATTCGACCTTATGTTAGATGCAAATATGGACACAAAAATGGATGTCACACAACGCAAAATTGGATGCAAAAAGAGACTCAACACTAGACACAATTAATGACTCAAAACTAGATGCAATACTAGGTCCAAAACTAAATGCAACAGTAGATGCAAAAGTGGACTCCTAACTAGACGTAAAATTGGACATTAAATTGAGCACAAAATATGGTGTATCGATGGACATCAAACTAGGTGTAACACCAGGTGCAAAGATGGAAGGAACACTTGGCGCAAACAAAAACTTAAAATGAGACACAATATTGGATGCAAGATGGGACAAAACATTGAATGTAAAACTAGACGTAATATTGAATGCAAGATGGGATGCGACATTGGACACAAAACTAGATGCAATATTAGATACAAACATGGCTGCAAAACTAGGCACAACATTAGGTGCAACACTAGATGCAACATTGGGCTCAAACATAGATGCAAAAAAAGACATCAGCCGGGATGCAACACTAGGTGCAAACCTAGATGCAAAATACGGTGTAAAACGAGATGAAACATTAGGCACAAACATGGATACAAAAAAATATGTAAAACAAGATACAAAATTATATGCAAATGGGGATGCAACATTATAAGTAAAATTGGATGCAAAACTAGACGCAACATTCGGCCGAAAATTGGATGCAATCCTAGATGCAATGTTAGATGCAGAATTGGACACATAATTTTATGCAAAACATGGTGCAAAATTGGGTGCAAGACTCGATGAAAAACTAGGAGCAAAATAAGGCACAAAATTCGATGCAAAACTGAGCGTGAAACTGGGTGCAAACAAGGATGTAACAAAGGACGCAAAAAAATGCAATAGAAGTTGCAAAATTGGGCGGAAATAAAGGCGTAACAAAAGATGCAAAAAATTGGGCGCAAAAATGGACGCAAAAATGGATGTTAAAAAGGATGGAAAAAAAGATACAATAGATGGTGTTTTACGAAAATGTACAATAGTGCCAAGTTTAGCGCCAGATTGTTCATCACAATTGGGAAAAAATTACACTAAAATTCGGTGCTAAATTTGACGCTAAATCCAGTTTTTGTTGTAGTGTCTATGGCTGCTGTTTAAAGGAATCCCGAACCAAATTAAAATTTTAAGGGAGCCTCACATGAAATACAACGTTACTCAACTTGAGGAAAAGAATGAACCAGTGGATTCTGTGTTGGGAAATTATTTTATTGAATTGGAACTAGGAAATTACCAAGTAGAAGAAGCCAGCAACTCATTAGACACCCAGCCTGATCTCCTTTGATTTTCACAGGCTGATGAAATCGACTGTAAAATAGTAGACTTAGCAGTAGGAATAGATTCGCATACAGTAGTTAGTGATTTCTGGACATTGTTTTTTGATGGCTCTAAGATGTTAGAAGGGTCAGGGGCCGGCTGTGTCCTGATTGACCCCCATAAGAATAAAAATTTTCTTTCATGTAGATTAGAGTTTGAATGTAGGAATAATACAGTTGAGTATGAAGCGTTGGTGCAGGGATTAAGGAAAGCAATCGAATTAAAGGTAAGTAATCTAAAAGTTTTTGGAGATTCTGAAATAATTGTAAAACAGATCCAGAATCAAATACATTGTGTTTCTCCTCACTTAAAGGATTATCAAAATGAGGTATGGGATCTACTTAAATTTTTTAACACATTTAATATTATATCAATTCCAAGACTTAAAAATGCAGCAGCTGACTTGTTAGCCACATCAGCTGCTAGGCTTGTGCCTACTAATAATCGACGCTCCGTTGAATTGCTTTTCAGGCCCTCAGTCCCTGATATGATTACCAACTTACGAGTGTTCGACGACGACCAACAGATTATAGAATGCTTAACCAATGACGAGGTATTCAAAGGGGTGATTATAGATGATGAAGAGCATCAGGCCGAGCTGAAGTATGATAATTTCATCCCTAAAGGAGTCAGAACCTTAGAAAGAATGTTCGATCCAAATGAAAAATTTAGAAGACCGGCAAACGTGAAAACTCACAGATCATCTCTACAGTTCGAGTTGATAAATTTAGGGACTGAAACAAATACTAAATATGTGAATCTAGGCAAATGCTATTCACCAGTAGAAAGAGATAAGTTCATCAGTATCTTTAATCAATATAAAGATGTTTTCACCTAGACATACGAAGACTTGAAGACATATGACACCAGCATCATCCAACATTTTATCCGCATCAAATCTGGCATCAAACCTTATTAGCAACCTTTGAGGAAAATGCACCCCAAATTGGAACCTCAGATCCAGAGTAAAGTTAAGAAATTATTGGATGCTAGGATCATTTTTAAGTTCAGACAATCTGAATGGGTCTCAAATCTGGTTCCAGTGAGGAAAAAGTCTAGAGAAGTTAGGCTATGCGTGGATTTCAGAAATTTAAACCGCGCTTCAGACAAAGATAATTATCTTGTTCCACCCATGGAGCAACTGCTACAAATGGTCTCACGTTCTGAACTATTTTCTTTATTAGACGGATTCTTAGGCTACAATCAAGTGTTAGTCGCCGAAGAAGATATATTGAAGACAACATTTAGGACCAGATGGGGAACCTTTGCTTACAGAATAATGCCCTTTGGGATTATAAACACTGGAGCTACGTTCCAGAGGGCTATGGACATAGATTTCCGTGGTTTGATTGGCCGTAGTGCTGTAGTGTATCTCGATGATAATACGATATTCTCAAAGAAGAGAGAAGAACACGCGTTTCATCGAAGGAATATTTTTGAACGCTATTGGAAATGTGGCATCTCACTCAATCCCAAGAAGTGTGTGTTCACTGTGATGGAAGGCAAGTTGTTGGGTCACATAGTTTCAAAGAAAGGAATATCTATAGATCTGGACAGGATCAAGGCCATTGAACAGATCCCCTTGCCCCATAATAAAAAAGGGATGCAATCATTTATGGGAACAATTAACTTCGTGCGAATATTTGTGCCATATTTCACTCAGATTGTCAAAACGCTGCAGCAAATGGTGAAGCAAAGCGCACAATTCAAATGGAATAAGATTGAGAATGATGCATTTAGAAAGATTAAAACTACTATTGCACATGCACCCTCCCTAAAAAGCACAGATTTTGATAAAGATTTCATTCTGTATACTTTTGCATCTGATGATTCGCTAGCAGCTGTGCTTACTCAAAAGGAAGATGGGGGGGATGAGTTCCCAATATATTTTATGAGCACTGGTCTACAAGGGGACAAATTAAATTACCCAGCTATTAATGAGCAAGCTTGCCCAGTACTCAAAGCAGTGAAACAATTCAGACCCTATATATTAAAAAATCGAACCAAGGTGATCGTCCCATACCCAGCTGTGAGGTCACTTTTTGTACAAAAGGAGTTAGGATAAAGAAGGGGCAATTGGGTAACGACTCTTCAAGAGTACGACCTCGAATTCAAGCCAGCTTCTATAGTTAAAGTGCAATGTTTGTGCAAACTGATGACTAAAAATGGAAACAATGAAGAACATGCATGGGAAGATGAAGCTGAGTTACATTTGATGGATGTATGTCCTTTGTTCATAGCCCCCAAGTCTTGGTATAGAGACCTTGTGCATTACCTTCAGGCAGGATTGTTGCCAGAACATTGGAATTCCAAGCAAAGAAGAGCGCTACATCTCAAATCAGCTTCCTATCAAATTGTTGAAGGAATATTATTCAGAAAAAACTACGACAGAGTTCTTCTTAGGTGCTTAGAGAAAGAAGACACGACGAAAGTAATGACATATTTGCATGACGGGCCTGCTAGGGGACATTTTTCAGGAGATATCACTGCATACAAAAATCTTAGGGCCAGTTACTATTGGCCCACGCTTTTCAAGGATGCACATGCCCATGTATGGAAGTGCGATATTTGTCAAAGGTGTAGTGGAAAGCAATCTAAGGCAGTAGCACCACTGAAGCCTGTGATGATCACAGAGCCGTTCGAACAATGGGGGTTGGATATTATTGGGGAGATAAAATTGAACTCTTCCCTACAACATAAGTACATTTTGACTGCAACCGATTACTTCACCCGCTGGGTCGAGGCCATCCCACTGCACAAAATAAATGAGGACTCAGTCATCAACTTCCTACAGGACCACATTACGACTAGGTTTTGGGTTTCAGTTTCTTTAGTCTTTGATAATGCTACTTACTTTTCATCGATTAAATTAACTGCTTTGGCTCATGAGAAAGGAATAAAGTTGCATTACTCTGCAAATTACTATCCACAAGGAAATGGCCTGGCTGAATCTACTAACAAAAATCTGATTAGAATTTTAAAGAAGATTGTGATAGAAAACCAGAGGAATTGGCACTCAGCGCTACCAAATGCCCTTTGGGTTGATAGAGTCACCCCCAAGTCTTCGATAGGAGTGTCACCGTATACCCTTGTGTATGGTAAAGAAGCCATTCTTCCCCCCAATATCATGCTACCCTCCTCCATAATAGCTCAAGAGTCTAGAGGGTCAGAGAATGAATTTTTGCAGATGAGGATATGTAATCTTCTGAAAGCAGAAGAGGCTAGATCTAGGGCTAGAGAGCGCTTTAAACAACAACATGAGGTAATAAAGAGATGGTTCGACAAGCACAAAGTAGGAACAAAAGACTTTGAAGTGGGAGATTTGGTCCTCAAGTGGGACCACCCCCATGATGAAAAAGGAAAACACACAAAATTCTAGTAGTTATGGGTAGGCCCTTTCTAGATTGCGGTAAAGCTTGGCCCCTCCACTTATAAGTTACAATATCTACAAGGGTGGGAAGAGAACTTACCAGTAAATGGTTTAGTTCTCAAGCCTTATTTTTCCTGGGTTTCTTTTTGTCTTCTTCTATCTTGTATATAAATAATTTGGTTTGGTCGTCTTTCTGAGTCTTTAAGTCATGAAGTTTAGTTTAGTTTTAGTTTAAATTTCTGTCGATTTCAATAAAGGAGGAAAACCCACTGTTGCATGGAGAACATCAGAATTTTGGAATGATTAAAGTTCTTGGGTATAAGACTATGTATTGTTGTTTGTCTAAAAGAACTTCTTCCAGTTTATCAATTTTCTCAAATAGCTATGTACGCATTGAAGACCTGCTTAACCCCGATGAAATAAACTAGAATCAGAAAGTCTGGAACACTATTTTGAGGCTCCATCCATGTCAAATTTAAAATGTCCTAAGGAGTGACAGTAAAGGGCCCATGGAAAGAAGAAAGGTAAATAGTATATTAAATACAAATGATCCCATGCCAAGAAATGAATGCCAAAAGGCAGATAAGAGTAAAAAGACTCCTTTGAAAGCATTATGTATCCAAGCAAATGCTGAACCATATAAGTACTAAATTGCCGAAAGTTCCTCTCCGTCCATGAGCTTAAACGTGAATACCCCTCTCACACAAAAGGACACTTGGGATAGAGGAGCCTGAATTAAAATTCAGAAAGAAAGGCATGCAGGAGGACTCATATGAAAAGGACACAAGTCCAAAAGCACAAAAAGTGCTAAAGTGGCATGGGAATGAGGAACAAATGAATATTTATGTTACCATATGCTATAATCCTGTGGTGTCCGAGCTTCCAGCTACCTGAAGACAAAAGTAACAATGAAACTCATCTTTCGGCCTCAACAGAGTTATCTAGACTTGAAAATATTGGTTTCCACTCTCCCAAATTGGACTATCATCAATGAGTAAAGATACATGCTTTTGCCATTTGATAAATCCAGATAGCTGGAAGAATTCAATAGGTTTGTGTGTTATTAAATAGTTTGTCACTCAAGGAATAATTGCCCAGAGATCTAGGTTCACCAGGTAATCGCCAATTGTTGCAGCTACAACTGTTATCCCCAAAAATTTTCAAATTTTGGTCCCCTCCTCATGATTTAGTATTGCTTTGAATCGTTTGGATCCGTGAACTTTTTTTTGTTCATGCTTTAATTTTGAATGATTTTTTGAAGATTAACGCTCGTCCTATTTTCGGAAGTTGCTTGTGTTTGAAAATTGTTATGGGTTACAGGTTTTGAGTTTATTTGCTACTCGAAGATGAATCAGACCTTTCTGTTCTTGTAAAACCGTTGTCTTGGAGGTGAAACAGTCTTAACCATTGTTAAATTCTTGAGTTTTCAAACACTTAGCATTTGTATTTTTCAGTTTGATCAGAGGCTCTTGTCTGTTCGTCTTCCACCGTTGCGGCTCCAAAAGCAGCTAAGCACCCGAAATGTAAAGCGCTCCGCCCACCGATGCGTGTTGGTATTTAGTCGCATGACCGTATTCTTTCCTTTTCCGCCATTGCGGCTATGCAAAGCACTCGTCTTCCACTTTCAATGTTTTTTCGACTTCCAATTGGGAGCTTTCCCGCCCATTTTTTTTTAGGTCATATATTTTGCGACACCGATAGGATTAAGTGGGTTCGCAGTGCCCATCACCTTTAAAGACCCCTTGATGCGGCTGCAAATAAGTCTACCCTACTGATGTTAGCGTTCTAAGCCACTGATAAGTGTTTATTGCCCGTCATTGGTTATTCCTTCGAATCCTTAGGCGGACGAGATAGTGGTGTCAGCGCTTGTAAAATTCTTGTAACCATGATACAATACATGGCTTTTCCTGCTACTTAGCCGCTTCGGTTGATAAAATTTTACGTAGTTTGATTTTTATTAAAAAAAAAATACAGCCCATGAATGATAGATGTCATTCTATTGCAGGAAGATTCAAAATATTGTTCATACTGCCGCGACGTGAAGGTATAGATAGGAGAAAGGATCGCAAGGAGGGAAAGCAAAGTAGAAGGCGAAGCTAATAATTACAAAGGCACATACTTGAAAGGTCTGTCAGTTACTCAGCGGATCATGAGTGCACACAGAAAAAATAAAATGGGAATATGAAACATTCTGAGGGACCAAAAAGGTCACACGTTTGGGGGTAGCCCAAGCGATGAACTGTTTATTTTAAATATTGGAAAGTTAGAACTAAAAGGGGCTTTTTCCCTCGAAAAACTTGTAAACTATTGCTTGTAAGAGGAACTATTTCGTTTTACAAACCAGAAATTGCAAATTTTTCCTGTTGGAGAAAGTGCTATGTGGAATGTATCAATGCTATTAAATGAGCGATGTTGAATGGGACCTATTTCATTTTCAACTGTGTTTCATTAACTGTGAGAGCATTCCAACTTCCTGAACCTATGTTCTTGTTTGAATTTTCTTCAGTATACTTTGTGATGTCTTCCACTATGAGTAATGGGATTTTTAACTGTTGATGAGCTATCTTATCATGTATACTTTCATTCATTTTTATATGTTTGGTCATAAGAGCAGCTATCTGTGATTTGCCATAACACATGGATAGGGGTACATTACTCATAAATTAATATCCAACTCTCTAGAGATAGCTTAGTTAGTATTTATTTCCTCGTAGTTTATGTGATTTTGATGCTTGGAGGTTTAAGATGAGAGGTATGAACCTGCACATCACGTTGTGACTACTCCTTGCATTCTTCATCACCCTGCACTATTAATTAGGCATGTGCATATCATATCTTAAGTCAAAATACAACAAATATACACGATGGACCAGGCCGCAACTGGTGAAACCTTTGTTTTGTTACTTGACCTACGGCATCTAGACCACAAAACCGGACATATTCCCTACACCAAACAGTCATGGGCTAGTTGGGGACGTTGACTGGGGAGAATCCCTTGCTGTTGTTGCCTACGATTTTCCAGGCCTCAACACAAGTCAAATACTAGATCTGGACCATTGATGTTTGTGAAGTTATTCAGCGTACTTGAAGGTGCCTCACACACCTTAGAAACAGTGATAATTTTAGGGGAGAAATTTATCCCATGGGATATTTTTCCATGTTTTTCTCCAAAAAAATATTCTCCATTTTGCATTTTTTGAAGCCCTGTTTCGCCCAATTTTGATGGGGTAATTTTTTTTCAACCTAAAAATTGGCGAATTATTATATAAACGATATAAAATCCTTGGAAATTGAAATATTATTTGAAAAATATCGACAAACATTTTATACTTGGCGTGTTAAGAATTAGTAATATTCGCCAACATTTATACACTTTTAAATAAGTATGGTTCCTTAAAATTATCCTTGTTTAGAACAATAGATAGTTAAATATTTGCTTGGGGCTCTTGCCTCGTCCTGGAAAATTAAGTCTTTCCAATATTTCTACCATCTAAAGAGTCAACACCAATCATATAAAAAAATAGTAAAAACTAGAGAGAAACCAAAAATGAAAAAACTCTCAAAACTAGAGAGGAACCAAAAATGGAAGAACTCTTAAAGCACTCTTCATAAATACTCTAGAAAATAGACAATAAGAAGACAATAGACAAAAAATAAATGACAGTATAAATGCAACAAAAAATTTAAAGATATAAGAATATTATCTGCATTTATCAATATGGGTTCATATTCTTCTCATACATAACGGGACATGGTTCCTACAAACACATAGAGCACAGTTTTCACAAACAAAAAAGATGTAGCATTTTCACAATACCAAACATGAACTCACATACTGCAATGGTATTTTGAATAAAAAGTAAAATGGAATTTAGCTTGAGTGGTATTAGTGTACAACCCAAATCAAGAAACTAAAAAATAAACACTATAGAAAATCTAGTGCTCCCTAATTTAATAACAAAAGGGTAAATTAATAATTTAATATCTCACTTCTACAAACCATATGGCCTACATGAAAGTAAAATGTGTGCCATGCACTACAACAACCAAAAAACATTACACAGTCAGTGCAACATTAAGGCTAAAGGATTGATAAGTTGTGAAACCACCATAATTGGAGTTTCTCTACCTTATTAAGTGTATCCATATATAGAAAATCTGGTAATGCTCAATTTTATTGCATGAAAATAGAATTATTGTTGAATAAAGTATATTAGACTGCATGAAAATAATGCATTTGATTAATGGTTTGCAGGTAACAACTATCACTAACTACTGATGACATATTTTAGTATTACACATTACATACTTAGATTCCATTAAGTGATCATAGCAGTTTCATTATGCTATGATCTTGAACCTCACAAGCATCTTAAGGATCTTGAAATTTTGTAAAGATTATTTTTATCTGTAATATTGTGTGTGAATATAGTTAAAGAACCCTATCTCAGTTGACTATCTTTCACTAGCAGACAAACTGGGGGATGGATAACTATAAATTGACCAAAATATTACTTAATGTAATATTGCATGGGATAAAAAATGTTAGTTGCATTTGAAATTGCAATGTATAAATATCACTGTAATAATTTGTAGCTTAACTTTGACTTGTGGTAGCATGTTGTTTAGATTCTAGAAGGCATTATTTTTTCTTTCCTTTTGGAATTTCTTTGTTTTTGTACCAAGCTCAAGAATTTGTATTTTTGGTTTAAAAACTATCTATTACATAATCAAGCATAGTAATAAGCATGGTAGATCATACAATAGTGAAGTACCTGAAGCTGGATCTATGCTTGCAGTCAGGGCCACATCCATAAGAGGCTTTTATACTAACCTGACCGAACAAAATTTTTCAATAAGGATCTAGAGCTAGATCCCTATTCAAATCCAAGTAAAATTTCACATAAAGCTTCCCTTCTAGAATATATTCTCTGAACTTAAAGTAAATCTGAAGCTTTATTGCATAGGACTGCAGTGCTGAACTGAAACTGAAATTTACAAAGACAAAATTCCTGAACTATTGAAGAAACAGAGGGATTCCTAGTTGCTTTGTGGATACCAAACCTGATATTAGACCAATGATGAGTTTCCACTGTCCTCTATTGCAACACCAAAGCATTGATAATCATATAACCTCCCAATACTTCGTGCAAAAAATGGATAGAATAGTGATGAGAATAGACCCTACACCAACTATTTATTTAACAAATTCTATCTAGCTTCCTATGGAGCAAGAACCTTAGATTAATCATGCTGTATATTTGGGAGGATTGTGGTGATAGATATCCAATTGAGAGATCTTATATCCATCCACAAAATGGGAGAATGACAACTTGAATAGAAAGAGTACAAGTTAACAAATAACCATACATATTGAAGATCCACACTATACATTGGGACAAACTTGGGAATTAAATTAAGGGTCGGTTCTGCTGAGGTTTTTCACATGGTAAAATTCTCCCTGATGATTAACTCAAGTATGATGGCCCAGTTATCCTTGAAAAGAATGACATCCATGGGGATAAGAAATGAGTTTTTGGTGGAAATTTCCCAATTGGCTAGCCAATCAACTATCTTGTTTCCCCAATTCTTAATCTGCATGAATATGCTATTTTGAAAACTGATTACTACCTTGGAGGTTTCTTAGTGGATTCTGGAGGGTTCCCAGTGTTTGATGGTGGCCACACCAATAAGGAAATATATCATTAACTTGGAGTCTTCTATCCCT
>LPNX010840821.1:1316670-1415240 GCA_001517045.1 Pseudotsuga menziesii | reverse complement strand
ACCAGATCTATTGATACATTTTTCTTTGACATAGAAATCAAAATGCCAATGGTATACAACATCCCCAAAGATATATCATCGTATCATCTAGAGTGCAATATCACAAACCCATGGTCTCCTAGAAACACTAATGGCATTGTTGTCTTGGGTAACAAGCCTAAAAACTTAAATTATGCCTTCTGATGCACCGTCGCTTAAGCGATGCTTATGGGGATAGCTGTCGCTTAAGCGACGCTTATGAGCCCATCCGTCGCTTAAGCAACGCTTATGACCACAATTTAAAAAAAATAATTTAACTTTGTGATTTTTGGTAGGTTTAAAAGAAAAAATCCACGCGTCGTCGGAAGTAATCGTCGGATTTTGGATCGAAATGTAGTAGTGGATCATAGGATATGTTTCTAGAACTATCATGGTTGTTTGGAGGTTATTTCAAATAAAGTAACACATCTTCAGGAGTGTGCCCAACATGGAGAATTGCCTCAAGTGTATCCTAGCTCCAAGATCAAGAATCAAAACCTCATTTCCATATTTTAAAAGAGATACTTTGGGGGATTGATAACAACATCACAGGTAAGAAACTTATATTTCCCTAAAGAGGCCAAAAACATTGTTTTGAACACCTTTTCTAAAGGGCTTATGTTTAAATCAAGTGCAGTCCACTTCTGGTGGGGCATGAATATTGGGTTTATTTGATAAAAGCAACAACCTCCATTGAAGGCCTTTATTCATGATAATAATGAATGTTGAGTCACAAGTGCTATCACTGAGAATTTTATCAGCATCATTGGACAATATCATGATGAGCAGGTGATCTGAAATCAAGACTGAAATTTGGGTCAGTAAGGTTACTTTGGGAGAGATAAGCCATTAGGCTTTAAGATTTTATGGAGGATTTTAGGATCCAAAAAAGAGACTCCATTATGATTCATGGATATGGTGGAAATTTTCATATTTTAAAATATATCAGTATGTCATTTGATCAGTGGAAAACACAACTAGTTATATCTGGCCATTCTGCCAGAAGTATTAGATTTGGGATGAGCAAATCCTAACTAGTTTATATTGTTCGCCGGTCATCACAAAACAACATGAGTATTTTCCCCATGGGATAGAGATAAAGATGGTGACAGAAATATCATGGCATGAAGTTGCTCATCCACAAATCCATGGTCATGATATTAATACTATACCTATTACAAAGGGAGAAGGAAACCATCATTATGTTAGTAGAACACATTTTTTTTCAGAGGCTATTCCCATTGTGTTAAATGAAGAAAACTAGGATTGGAATACTTTTGAACCTCACAAGATTTTCCATCATGGAAATAAACTATTCTGTATATGCTGTAAATATTATTACAATCATTTTATGAGGCACAATTATGTTTCATCTTAGAACCTCCATTTTGAATGTCAAAGCCTACATTTGGATTTAGGATCCTAGTTTGATCACTTATCTATAGTGTACACCCAACAGAAAGATACCAAGAAATACCTACATATCTGAGTTATGTTGGGCATTTTGTATGGATGACTAACTCGCACATTCACAACAAAGGTATTAATACAGATGATAAAGAGTCAAATCGATGTTTCCTAAGAGGATTAGTTATTTGAGATTTGAGCACTTGTGTCTCAAATTGGAGATCAATAGAATCACTACCAGAGTATTGTATAAAAAGAAATGTCATTGGTATATATGATGTGGACACTCATGCAATCACTAAAAGGTTAAGAGAAGATGGATGGAGTAATTAGCACTAATTCTTCAAAATATGTCATCTAATGATGAATTAGTAAGTATGGTTCACTCATTGGATGTAGTAGGAATGAATATGATTTGGGTGTCACTTGCTCTAAACCATATAAATAGAAAAATGCAAGAAGTGGAAATGGAAATTTATCACTAATGCAAAAGATTTTGACATATTACAGATCATATGGCATTGTTATCAAGTACAATATACTAAGGTGCATAGATCCATATGGTTGTGAAATGACTATTGTGCTGTCCACATGTTCATCTTTAGATGTTGTGGAACTGAATCCTAATTGTGTATTATTTAGTGATGGACCCATCATCATGCAACATGGCACATTTTAAAAAGCAACGAGCACGAGTTGAAGGGCTAACAAGAATCATGCAGGAGGATGCATGTGTCACTTAGTTGTTATCTTGAGTTATCTTGCATGAAATGAGGTGCAGTTAAGAAGTTTTTGTGCTATTTTTAGAATTCAAGATAACAACTAAGTGACACATACATTGTCCGCTTACGCGATTGCTATTATCCCTTCAATGTGCAGTTAAGAAGTTTCTATGCTATTTTTAGAACAACAGATGGGTGTTAGGTTATCTCGAGTTACTGTTCATGCAAAGGTATGGTTAAAGAGAAGTTACTTATGAGTTATCAAACCAAAGACTAATGGTTGGCATGTGTTATAAACTCTAGCTCGCCCTCTTAAATCATAGGTGCATTTTCCAAATATAAATCTAGCTTCATATTTAATTAGTGAAGTGTATTTTGAAGGCTCTGTTTAGGTACAACTCATTCCTTCTCAAATACGCATGAAACCTCTTCAAGGAACATCTCAGAAGTTTTATGGATGCATGTTTCGATCCATTAAAATTAATAGTGGTTACCTGGTGGTTACAACTAGTAAACGAAGCCCTAAAAGGAGGGATTCTACAGTCCATCGTTTCATTTATTATAGGAAAACCAGATAAAAACTGAATGGTAGAGCTATTCTACAGGATGTATCCTAGCAAAAGTTTGCTTTATAAATACTTTGTTGAACCTGTTATCTTTTCCTTCAGCATATGCATGCCCATAAAGCGTACAAACATGCGGTATAGGGTGCGCCATGGTCAGTAGATTTCAGTTGTTACTAAAAGTGCGTTAAAAGCAAGATGCGGTCACTATATAATAAAGAGGGTGTTCTCCTAAAATCTCAGTTTCAAACCCATGCATAAGTGGACCTGAGCAATAATAAAGGCAATTTTTTTTTCAGAATACAATGGCTAAACAATTCATTTTCTCTCGGCTACATACACATGCATTTAAATGCAGGGAACAATGACTTAGGTTAAGGGAAGCCTATAAATTAATGTCCTAGGCTCATTGTAAAGGTATAAATTTTCAAGTACCACTTACTATATTTCCAGATTGATAGTTAATAAAGATTTTTCATTGCTCCACCATTACTTGTTTGTTCTCATGTGTTTGATTAATTTCTCGTGTAGGTTGATAGGTTAATTGTTAGATTGGATGATTGTATCGTCGATTTGTATCAATTATTGATCCTTTTCGACCTTTATTACTTCCTTCTCATTCATAAATGGTTTCCAGGTCAGTATACATGTACCCAAGATAACCACACTCTAACTAAACTAAAGTTAATGATTTTTTGTTATTTTCTCCATGGACTAGTGCATTCGGGTTTGTTCCTATTTAAAAAGGACAGTAAGTTCCACCTCTAGCTAGTCACCTTAAGCCCTAGTTAGTTCCCAAATGTAGTTAGGAACTAAATATAGGTGGGAGAGGAAAAAGGAAGAAGATCATCAGGCAAGACGATGGGGAAAAGAAAAGGAGCAGATGCCAAGCCAATCTTGTTACCCAAAATGTATTGAAGATCATAAATTATCATAAGCTTCTTTGCGTCCTTTTATAGTTTATGATAGGGTTTTATAATTGAGAAAGATTGGGTGGAGAAAATAGCTCTTGTTGGAGAGGGATATTTTTTACTCATCCATCTTTCTCACCTAGCCCAAATAAAACCTGGAAGCATCATATTTAAGGAAGTTACAGGTTTTGAGTTGGAAATCAGAGTCACTTTTATAGGGTCCGTTGAGGAAAACATTGTTAGTATGAAAAGATGGCCATATTGAGCCAACTATTAAAACAAAAAATAGAGTAAGATGATAAAAAATGGGCCTTGGTAATGAGAAAAATGAAGGAAATGAAGGCTGCAATGTAACAACCAAGTAAGATGCCATAAACTTGAGTAGGATAATAAAAGTGAGTGTATGCAATGGTAATGATAATGGGAATAGTGTAGTAGGATTCCCTGTAGTTATGGGAATCTAGGGATACATGAATCCATAGTTTCCCAAAACCGTCAAAAGGTTCAGGGTACATAACCAATGAGGCACTGACATCTAGTTGTTTGTCTAAGGCATCATTAGTATCCATGTAAACAATAAAATCTAGAGACTTGCTAGTTACATCCAGTTCATTACTAGCTATAGAATCCATTTCTTTGTAAGGAATTAACAATACATATGAATCCCCAAACATAGGAAGAGGAGTCTTTGTTTGAGAGTCATCAGGCTGACTTAAATCAGATTCAGGAATGGAATTTTCTACATAACGATTCTCAAATTGCTGCACATTTTCCAATGTATCGAAAGGACCTTGTCCTTGACATAAAATATCCTCAAATCCAATTGTGGATCCAATATAATCCACCCATTCAATGCTTCTTGTGAATGGGATCCATTCCATCATGTATCTTCTTGTGGACCGGATTCATTCCAATCAATATATTCATTCAAAGCAGGTCCATATGCAACTTTTCCTTCCAACGAAGATGGCTCATTTGCAAATTTTTCTTCTGTTTCAGTAGTTCTATTATGCACAATAGATGGAGAGGTTTCTTGAGAAGGTATATCTACAAAATTACTTGAATTAAAACTTATGAAACATAGACCTACTAACCTGCTTAAAAAATGCTTGAAATATGTGTAAAATATTAAATATAGAATCTGAATTATTTCAAGAATATGTAAATACAGGAGATTGTGCACTCTCTGCAATTCTTAGTCATGGTAGAATTAATTTTTTGTAATGA
The DNA here is from genome assembly GCA_001517045.1 of Pseudotsuga menziesii. Lineage (NCBI taxonomy): Eukaryota > Viridiplantae > Streptophyta > Pinopsida > Pinales > Pinaceae > Pseudotsuga > Pseudotsuga menziesii. The sequence goes on along the minus strand of LPNX010840821.1, from coordinate 1,410,392 downwards.
CATCACAATCAAATAACATGATCAAACCCTATTTGAAACTTGTTGATAAAAAAATTGTGCACATAAATATGATGTATCAGACCATTATTCATTCAAAATTTAAAGCACTATAACCAATGTAGTCCCAACAACTTTCAACAATAAGTTAATAACATAGATATCTGGATCAATGCATTTTGCAGATCTTTTAAAAACTTTGAATCTTAGCTGTGACATAGTGCTACTTTTACAACTTAAATTGACATGTAGTGCATAACCCTACTACCAATTGATTTGAACATTTTCTACTCAATTTCCACTGAGAGTAAATTCAACTTTATTTCAAGGTAGATTTAGCTTGACCTATTCACCTACTCTCAATGGGACTATTCATTACCTTCAATAACATAAAAATAACCAATATAAAAATTCATTGGACTAATTATTATTTTCACATCTGAAAATTATGAATTAAAATGGTCTAAATGTATTTTGAAGATGCTAAAACTTAAAAGGATTCAAACATTAGCATATCCAAGTAATAGTTTACGATGATAATTTTGATTTAGTACTAACTTTTACATAATATATTGAGAAATAACAATGAAAATCATAAAGTTTCTAAGCCTGCTAGAAATAAAGAAGGATATGATATCGATGCCCAGTAAGAAAGAAAAAATTGACAACAAAGTTACCGAAAGTTTCGAGGATTTCATGAAATGTTCATGAAGCACATCCAATGCAAGCAAATTCTGCATAATCAAATTGAAAAAATAAGTATTACCCAGATTCATAAGAACTCTAACTATATGGATGTTTCTACTATTGCATATACCATTCGTTTCATATGAAATCTGAGATGCAGCTTTACCAAAGAGCCCCATAACATCTTCCTCATCCCTAAACCCAATATCATTATCAACTTGTGATTGATTCAACACTTTCTCTTGCACCAGCTTAAGGGCCTACATCTACAAACTCTGATATCCATCTTGAAATTCACCATATGGCACTACAGAACTATCTTTCTCAGTGGTTTGGCAAGGAAAACACCAACAATGGAACCTGTCATTGCATTGTAAAGCATAAGGGTAACGTGTATAGGGCCAGTGCTTCCAAGCATGCCCATCAGTATCCATTTCTTCTTAATCATTACCACAACTCATATTGGAACAAGCCAAACAAACCCAAATTTTTCCTGTTGAAAATTCCTTGGGCACCGTCTTGCTTTTTCGATGTTTACCTTTTCCTTTCATTTCCTTCTTCCCTCCACCACTCCTCAGACATCCTTGAAATTGCAAAAATAATGACTTTGTGAGATGGCTGTGTAGTTTCTCTAGTTGAATTTCCTTATCCAAATATTTACAACCTATTTTTGAGGTTATCGTTTCCTTGACTTCAGTATTCTGTGCTGGAGTGATATTGGAGGGGGATTCTTAACCCTTTGTCCATATCCATTATGGGTCTTCTTCTTGGATTTATTCCCCATGTATTCCCATTTCCTATGTCTATGTATTACTGTAGGGTTATCAATCAATGTAACCCTTCATAGGTCTATAACAACCAAATAAATCATTCCCCTTGCCAACTTAGTATTTCATTCAGTTGGAATCAAGGGAAAGAAATGCAAACATATTCAAAATCAACGATGCAAAGAGTAGAAATCCTCATAATCATTAATCCTTAACTCTTGATCGACACAGATAAGAATCAATGAGTTTATATCACCGAGAAACGAATTCTGTTTTTTCAGCATCCTCTGCCATTTAATTTTGATATGAAATTGAAAGTCCTTAGTGAGATCTTTAGTGCCGGTGAGCAAGGATTTGGAAAATTATGCGCTCATTCCCTAGGTAATGGATTTGGAAAAATTATCCGCTCATTTCTCGGGTAATTTATTTTCCAATACCTACCAAGAACAATTGTTTAGAATGGGGTTTAGAAAAGAGTTTACAAAAGGTACATGTATGAAAGGTTTTTTTAGTTGGCAAGATCTCGTAGATGTGAACACTAAAACATGGAAGACTTTGTTTATTTTTTCACATGATTTTGGTTTGTTACAAATTAATTATTTCAATAATTTGTCACATTAACTAAGTATTTGTCATTTTTTTATTTCATAATTTCATAATTTTTATCTTAACAAGTTTTATAAGATTAATAGCAAATTCCACATCCTATTTGGTGTGATTGATGACCTTGTTTGGATGCACAAGATAATGTTTTTTAGATCATTTTCCTTTCGAGACAAGTAGGATATTGGACATTAATCCCATGATAAAGAATAGAAAATAAATCATTAATGTTGTTAACAAAAGAACATTAGCATAGTTGCACATGAGATATGACATTGTGTGACCACAGTAATTGTAGTGACTATAATAACCATAGTGACCATAATTACCACAGTGACTATGTATATTGCCCAACTATAGTGACAAATAGTTTGATGAAAAACTCCAAATCCAACTCTTAATGGTGGCTATGGCATCACTCCAATGAATTAAACATGTGATACAAACTAAATTCTTGGGAATAAATCGTGGGATTCCCCTTAAACTTAGATGGATTTAACATAAGGGAAAAATGTAAAATTTTGCATGCGGAAACATTTGTGGTAGAGATTCAAAGAGAGAAATATTATAAATGTTAATCCTAACGTTACATGGCTATTCATATGCATAAACACAATAATTTCACAAACAAATTCTAGGGAAGTTATCTTTTGAATGAAATATTCCAATAAATTGTTGAAAGAGAGGTAAACACAACCCAACCTTAGGAAATATTGTAATCATTATTCTCTCAATGAAGCTACCACCCCTAAGTTGGGGCTATCACATCAAAAGGATGGTGATTCAAGTTCACACTCTAGGACATATCTATGGTAGTCTCCATAAGCCTGAAAATGACAATCTTCACAACGTTGTACCCTCATTTTGGTCTTTCCTCTCTTCCCCCCTTCATTTTTTTTTTCTAATGAATGATAATCCCCTCCATGAGGAATCCCCCTTTAATGCATAATCAACATTGGGTTTCATGGCCTATATGTTAGAAAATAGTACCACAGAGCAATAACACATATACAGTTAAATCATTAAACAAGATGTAAAACACATTCAACACATTATAGAGAGACACATATATAACGTGGCTCACCCAAACAATGGGATACATCCACAAAGAAATTGCCAGTCCTTTTATTATAGTCCAAAAATATGAAGGGATACAGCCTGCAGCAAAACCGCTACACTTCCTCTTCACGCTCTCACAGTTTCTCTTCCAATACAAAATAATACCATGCACAGTCATGTTACAATGATTTCTTTTATAGGGGAAATACCATGGGAAAATACTATGGTTAGCCCAATACCATGGGTCCACAAAATTGTTGGCCAACACACATCCCCAAATTTTTTCTTGGGGGCTCCACCCTGGAACCCCTGTTTCTCTAGGGAACTGCCCTCGAACCCCAAGGCATGGGGTATGAGTGTATAGTACACCTAGGGTACAAACACAACTGAATAATATCTCTGCATCTAGAATATCAGGCTCCACAACAAACAATCTCCCACTTGGAGACTAATCACAGCAACTCACCGCTATTGCACTTGCTGGACTATGCTCTAGAACTTGGAATTGGAAAATTTCTTATTTTCACCTTCATGCTTGAAGGCCAATAGGAACCAAGCAGGAACTCAGTTTCTCTTTGGTTACTCCCTTTGTCAACATGTTTGCAGGATTCTGGCTAGTATGTATCTTTTCCAATTTTAACAGTTCTTCTTCTAGAACAAATATTATGAAGTGGTACTTGAGTTGTATATGTTTAGTCCTTGAATGAAATGCTGAGTTCTTTGAAAGATGAATGGCACTCTAGCTGTCACTATACATCCTACTATTCTCCTGCTTCTCACCCAATTTTTCCATGAACCTCTACAACCAAATCATCTCCTTACTAGCTTCTGTAGCAGCAACATACTCTGCTTCCATTGTTGAAAGTGCAACAACCTGTTGCAATTTTGAAATCCAACTTACTTTTGTTCCACTTACAGTAAACACATACCCTATGGTGCTCCTTCTATTGTCTTTATCACCAGCCATATCTGCATCAACATATCCCTATAAAATAGTTTCTGAACCTCCAAAACATAATGCATGAGAAGTGGTACCTCTTNCAATGCTCTTTACCTGGATTATTCATATACCTGCTCACAACTCCCACTGCATGTGCAATATCTGGTCTTGTGCACACCATGGCATACATCAAGCTTCCAATCGTTGATGAATAGGGAATCTTGGACATGTAATTTATCTCTTCCTGTGTCTCTAGACACATATCCTTGCTTAGTTTGAAATGGATGGACAAAGGTGGTTTTTCATTATGCATTCTAAACCTCTGGAACACCTTTTCTATGTACTCACCTTGAGACAACATCAATTTGTGATTTTTCCTGTCTCTTGTTATTCTCATACCAAGGATTTGTTTTGCAGCACCCAAATCCTTCATCGCAAATGAATTAGCTAGTTTTATTTTGAGCACATTTATATCCTTAATGTTAGACCCTGCAACAAGAATGTCATCCACATACAATAACAAGATAATATATCTTCCATTATCTAGTCTCTTGAAATAAATACAGTGGTCAGAATGACATCTATCATAGCCTTGTTCTGTCATAAACTTATCAAATTTTAAATACCACTGCCTTGGAGCTTTCTTTAGGCCATACAATCTCTTCTTCAACCTACAAACCAAATTCTCCTTACCTTTTACCTCATACCCCTATGGCTTCTGCATATAAATCTCTTCCTCTAAATCCCCATCGAGAAAGGTTGTTTTTACATGTAATTGTTCAAGATGCAAATCTTCTACCACCACTAGAGTTAAAATAGTTCTAATTGAAGTCATTTTAACAACAGGAGAAAATATTTCATCAAAGTCTATACCTTTATTTTCTGCAAACCCCTTTACAACAAGTCTAGCCTTGTACCGCTTCTTGCCTCCATCTTCTTCCTTCAACTTGTAAACCCATTTATTTTAAAATGCCCTTTTTTTCTACAGGAAACTTAACCAGATCCCAAGTCCGGTTTCTTACCAATCAGTCCATCTCCTCATCCATGCCTTTCTCCCACTTCTTTCTAGTTTCTACCTACATTGCTTCTTCATAACATTCTGGTTCACTAGAATCAGTCATCAATAAATAATATAGTGAAGGAGAGAATTGTTTATGGGCTCTACTTAACTTGGTGGACTTTCTTACAATTGCAGGAGTTTCAGGTACTTGTTGCTGCTCTTGATTTTTTGGTGCCTTTGGAACTTCATTTTCTTTGATTTCATCAAGCACTCTGTACTTTGTGTTTTCCTTTTCTTCTTTGTTTCCCTGGAATTGATCTTTGTACATGACCTTTTCATTGAATAATACATCTCTACTCCTAATTATTTTGTGATTTTTAAGATCCCATAAGCTATAACCAAAATCATCAACCCTGTATCCAATAAAGGTACATTTCTTGGATTTATCCTTAAAAGTATCAAACACATTAGATTTTTTTCTAATGCAATAAACCCATGTTTTTCTAGTTGCATCATCAATAAAAGTAACATAATAATGAAATCCACCAAGAGATTGTACCTGAGCTAGTCCCCATACATCTATATGGAAAAGCTATAACTTTTCACTCTTATTTTGTTTCCCAACCTAAGAAATCTAACTCTCTTATGTTTTCTATAAACACAGTTCTCACAGAATTCCAAACTTACTTGCTTCAAATCTAGAAGCCGTTTCCTTGAGTGGAGAATCTGCATCCCCTTCTCACTCATGTGGCCAAGCCTATGATGCCACAATGCCGCACCTATTTTTGTGGAAGATACAGAGATAGAATAATCAGTATTATGGGGACACAAATATAACGTACCTACTCTATCTCCATTTTCTATTACCAGTGATCCTTTAGTGATCTTCCACCATGTTTCTCTAAACGCAGACAAACAACCGCTATCTCCCAAATTCTTTGTTGAGATCAGTTTTCTTTTCATAGCAGGAATGTGCCTTACATATTTTAGTATCCATTCACTTCCATTATTTAACTTAATCCGTACCTTACCATTTCCAACAATTTTACATGGTTCATCATCCCCCAATGCAACATGTCGAAAATCACCTTGAACATATTAATGAAAGAATTTTCTATGGGGTGTAGCATGACATGAAGCCCCTGAATCTACTACCCAATAATCACTAGTATTATCTAATGCAAGAATCAAAGCATATTGTAACAGATCACTTGCTACATTCGCTTCCAGAGTAGTCTCTCGCTGCCTCTCACCTTTTTTCTTTGGTGCTCAGTAGTCTTTCTTCAGATGTCCTTTCTTACCACAGTTCCAACACTCTATTTTTCTAAATCTGGACTTGGATCTTCCCTTTTTAGAATTGCTGCAATTTCTTGGGCTCTTCCTGTCTCATTTTGTCTCCCTCTGCTCTCCATGGTCAATGCATTGCCTGATGTCTCACCTATGATTTCTCTTCGTATTTCCTCACTAAGAATAAAACCAACAACATAATTAAACTTAAGAGTGTTTGAACTAGGGACAGAGTTACTTACAGCCATGAACAATCTATTCCAGCTTTCTGGTAACGAGCACAAGATTAGAAGAGCCCTAATCTGATCATAAAAGTTCACTTTTACAGAACTTAAATGACTGGTAAGTGTATTAAACTCATTTAAATAGTCAACAACAGATCCACCTTCCGACATCTTCATATTAAATAAACGCTTCATTAAAAATACCTTGTTAGAAGTCGAGGGTTTTTCGTAGAGCTTACCCAATGTGCTCATCAAGCCCTTTGTTGTTTTTTCTTTCAAAATATTGAAATCCACCGATGAAGCCATGCATAGACATATTGTTCCCAATGCCTTTTGGTTAAGAACCTCCCATTCTTCATTCTTCATAGCCACCGACTATTTTTCTTTTTCGCCCAACGCCAGGTACAAATCCTTCTGGTACAGATAGTCCTCCATTTGCATCTTCCATAACTAATAGTTTTTGCTGTTAAATAATTTCCTTATTCTGCCATTTCTCCCACTCGAACCAAGAACCCTTCTTTCCTACGAGTTTACCAACCAAATAGACCTTTTGGCTTTGATACCAATTGTTAGAAAACAGGACCATAGAGAAATAACACATATATAGTTAAATCATTAAAAAAGATGAAAAACACATTCAACACATTACAGAGAGACAGAGATATAATGTGGTTCACCCAAACGATGGGCTACGTCCACAAAGAAATTTCCAGTCCTTCTATTATAGTCCAGAAAGATGAAGGGATACAACTTGCAGCAAAACCACTGCACTTCCTCTTCACGCTCTCATAGTCTCTCTTCCAATACAAAATAATACCATGCACAGTCGTGTTACAATGCTTTATTTTATAGGGGAAATACCATGGGAAAATACTACATTAAGCTAATACCATGGGTCCGCAAAACTATTGGCCAACACACATCCCAAAAAAAATTCATGGGGGCTCCGCCCCTAAACCCCAAGGTAGGGGGAATGAGTGTACAGTACACCTGTGGTACAAACACAATTGAATAGTATCTCTACATCTAGAATATCATGCTCCACCACCAACACTATATGCATTTTTCCATCCCTCAAAGGTTGAAGTGGAAAGAATTCAAGGTCTTGAGAAGAGAAGATCCAAATTGCTTCTTAAGAAAGAAATTGACTAGAAGATTAAAAGTAGAGATATTTGGCTTGGTACTGAGGATCAGAATACAAATGTTTTTCATAGATTTGGAAACTATTGTAAAAGCTTGAAGACAATTTAGAGATTAAAAGATCTTGAAAAGGTAATTTGAATTTGCAATTTGGAGATTAAAAGATCTTCAAAATTTGAATGTAATGCAATTAAACAAAGATAAACATACACAGTCTCAAACTAGAAGGGTTGGACACCAAACACTACAAGGATAATGTGTTAATTAGGGATTACTTTTTTTAATTGAATGGTGCATTGAAGGTGAAGAGTTTGCACTCAACTCTTGGTTGAGGCCCAATCAAGCTCAACTAAACAAGAAGCTAAAAAAGAACTTCACCAAAGGTCTTTAATGACATGATTCCACTATTGTGAAAATGTATAACAAAAAAATTTAGAAATATAGAGAAGCACAAGTATAAGGATTAATGTATATTTAGGGGTGGGAATTGGCCTAATCTAAACCATGGTTTGGGGTCAAACATTAGGGATTAGACCCTAATTTGTATTTAAGGGTCCATGCACCATGTGTAAGGCCTGCTAACAATGTATATCCCCTATGAAGGAATATTTTTCCTATTAAACATGTATATAACCCTTTTACAATTTAGTGCATAACAGAACGACATGATAATGCCCTAACCATGGTCCATGCAAAAAAAAACTAGGGAATTAGGTTATAGCTATTGATTTCAAGTCTCATGAATGATGTGTAGGGATTTGAGATGCCACAAATAACCTAACATAGTACAAGGATTATTTTTTGTATAAGTAGTATATAGGAAACATTCATTTGAGGTCTAAAAGTGGTCTTAAATAATTATCTTTTCTCAAAAAATATAGCAATGGTCACAAAGCATCATAAAAAAATCATTAGAATTATCAATGGTAAAAAATGTTTTTTAACAATTGCCAAAATTTACCAGAAAGAGTATTAGAGAGTGTCATTAAAGGCCATCAGTAGAAGTGTCACCAAAGAGAGCCTTGGAAAGAAGCCTTTAGCAATCCTCACCAAAATTGCCATTGAAAAATGATTTGGTAGAAAACCTTAAAAGAAAGTGTGGAAAACCATGGGTTTCATTTCTTCTACATTAACATTGTGTGGTATAGAGTTGATATCTAGCATATACCATTCTTCATCCATCTTCCTAGAAAACCCTCAAGTAGTCCGTAGATCTGCTATGTTTGAGAATGTGATATGTCACCCCCAAGGAATGCATGCATGTTGTTATTTACTTGAATCCAACTAGAAGATGGAACTTTTTGAATTCCCTAGTTTTTAATCATTTGTCTCATCTTTGCTACAACATCCCACCATATTTTCATTGCATAAATATTTGACATCAACACATAAGTTCCTACATTTTTGGTTCCAACTCATGAATATGTTTTGTTACACGTTCATCTTCAAATTTAGGTGGATCCTAGATGCACCAATCAAGGCTTCTTGAACAACAAAATCAGGCTAAAAATGCATACATTGAAATAAATTTAAGCCTGATAATTTCACAAGAATTATAAATTATATGTGTTGGAAGTACAGTAGATCCAAACCAATAAGGTCAGAAAAATGTCGATGAGAGAGAGGAAAGGTTTAGGGACTAATATGAATTTTCATTAGGTTGGTATTTCCCCATTATGAATGTAGTCTAGTAGGAATATTAGAATGTAAAGAGAGGGAAACAAAAAAATTTCTAAGTTAGAAGGTACTATACAAGTTTTAGGATAGTCATATAAGAAACAAACGGTGGATAATTAACATTATAAAAAAGTAAGCATGGATAAACATATCACTATAGTATTTTGGGTAAACATGAGGATATAAACGTTGCCAAGTTATTGAATACATGGGGGTCCATTTTTATGTCTAATATGTGCTACATATGGCCACTTGGTTTCATATTATATGCTAAATATGTTTAAGAAAACATGGTGGAAGAAATATGTAACAAATCCACTAGAGCAAGATAGCTAGGTTTCATCTAGCAATAATCATTTCAAAGGGAAACTATTTAATATGATTAAAGGTGGTGTAGGGAAGGCTTTTTCATATCCAACATGGTAGGGGAAACTAAAATCAATGGTGACGTTAGGATAAACTCTTGCCCAAGATTTAAATACTCAATTGCGTTAAATAATGGAAAGTATAAGGGGTTGGACCCTTACTAAAAGGTGGTGGAATAGTATTGAGTGTTATAGATATATACATGAGTTAGAAAATTTAGTCCACAACTTTTAATTCCTAAAGGAACATCTAAAAATGTTAAAGGTGAAATAAAGATAGAGCTGTGAATATTTTTAATTTAGAGGGTAACTTCTACATGTCAGTTATGGGGGTTAAATCTGGAGACATCATCATGAAAGGAATGGACTCTAGGATTTAATGAGCCATCCGTAGTTTCAAAATTAACCCAAATCTCTTTGGGATCTCATTTTTGTTTACTCCTTCGATATTCTCCTCTGGGTGCTCCTTTTGTCACGAGCCTCATTGAACATGCTTAATTTTTCACCTTCCACTGAGTTGTACAGCACCTCTTGGAAGTCATTTGAGGGCGTTACCATCTCGGGAGATCTCTGACAGACTATGCCTAACCTGCAGAACTCACTAATCCTATCTCCTGAACTTATATACTTGGTAAAATTTTCATTGCATGTATGCCCAACGACACATACAACACAACTAACCAAGTACAAGAGATAGGTGATTGGGATCAATAAATGGATTAACTACTTCTAAGTGACTGGGATTAGCTAGTAATGAAAGGTGGATCCTTTTTCCACCTCTAGTAGGCCTATCATATGATGTCCCCAAATGATATTTCACATCCCCTATTCCAGTGTGTATCATATGATGTCCCCAAATGACATTTCACATCCCTTGTTCTGGTGTATGATCCAACTTCACACACAAGCTTCGTGCCACCGTTGAAATCACTGAAAATATGTCTCAATGGATTCTTGATGACATTTTGCAAAACATTCAAGATTCCTCTACCAGACATACCTATGACGATGGTATCCACACCCATATTAGTTGTTTGATCAAACATTTCCTTCATACCTAGGATCAAGGTCTCCATGACTTAGAGCCCAAACCACTTGGCAACAGTCCATTTTTTAGCCAAGAAATTCTCAAACTATGAACTCCAAATAAGTTGATCAAGCATAACATGCTTGTATTCTACATTGTATAATTTACGAGTTACTATCTCATTCTTTTCCCTCAACCAATTACACTTATCATGGTCTGGTATGTGTATGTATTCATAGCCAATGGTGCCACAGTATGCATGTTTCAATCGACTCAGAATTTCCCACAAATTATGCACCGACCGATTCTTAGACAAGAACCCTGACATCCTCGACACGCTAAAAAAAACTCCCAATCCATATCCTTTTCAATGAATCCATACATCCCTGGATCCAAATCCACAGGAATATATCTCTCCTCTAACTCTAGAGGATCCAATTTTTCCTTCATGTGGTCGTTCACCTAATAAGCCATCATGAGAACCAACAAACTCATGCTTTTTTTGGATCATCTACCTAGATATGCCCAGGTACACTAATGCTTGCACAATATTCAAGCNGCACAATATTCAAGCACTAACATTCAAAATACCATACCTAATCCTTGGGATTTCTGGGCGGATTTGAAAACCTATAACAAAAAAAAAAATGCGTCCTTCAAATTTGCTTTGATTCAAATTCAAAATAAGGAAACCTTACCAATTCTCTAACCCAAACATTCACCAAGAATAATTAAAATTCAAACAAAATCACAGACATTTGAATTTTAGAACACCTGGTAAACATACATTTGATGGCTTTGTTACCTCCTCTTCTTGAGTCATATGGAATCCTACTCTGGTATTTATAGAAAGGATGCTTCTAGCATCCATCCAATCTAAAGTAAATTTTCTCACCTCATACTGCTGTGAAAATTGACTTTCATTTCTATGAAATTAACCAGACAATTCAGGTTCCTGAAGGTTGAGGGTTAACAGTTCAATTTTCTCTTTGTCAAAGCACTCAGTGTTGGAATTTCATCTCTGCACTTCATACTATTGAATTTTTATTTTCCCTTGTCACACAACAGTTTTTTGGTGAAAAGATAACCCTTCATGAAAATATAACCCAATAAAAATTAATTTATTAAAAAAATACTCATAAGAATCAATGTATTTACAAAAAAAAATAATTGGGTGATTTTATTAGAATGTTTATTTCCAATTAAAAATAACAATAAACTCATTTACCCATGTTTTTCTATTGATAATTTATATTTTCTCAAATTGGTTATTTAATTTGAAAATGATCATTAATCTTTTATTTTTAATGACATTAAATGAATAGTTCATTTATATAATATGCCATTTGTAGAAGTGGTTCATTAAAGATACAAATTATTATTCAGGAACGAAGTTATATTATGAAGTTATATTCTTCCTTTGTCAAAATAAGGTTAATAAGGTCGTTTTTGCGAGTGGTTGGTGGTTTTTTGGTGGGTAGGGTTTGGTGTTATCGAGTGGAAGAATTTTTTTGGTACACTTATGAACGGCTTCCTAGCTTGGTTCCATCCCCCGATGGCTTGGGTTGAATTTGGTGGACGTCATGTGATTTTCGTATGTTTCATCACCTCACTGTCATAGGGCTGTTGTACTGTTGGGGCACTGTGTTTTCCAGCCATGCATTTTTTTGAAGGAGAACATTGGGTTGACAGAGGGGGTGGAGAGTAGGTACCACCCTTGATGCAAGAATGGAGTTTATAAAACATATTCTGAATGCAAGTGATTCATTATGGATAAATACTCTATCATGGAGAAGGTCTCAGCACTGAGAGTGATAATGTGATGTCCCCTTTGTTGAATTTTATTAAAATGCCCAATTTTCAAATTTCTCACAATTTTGGCTCTTGACTAGTTTTGATGTCTAGACCTCCAAATTGACCCAAATGCTTCCAAATTTTCTCTGAAGGTAAATAACTGATAATAAAACTTAAATATAATTCTCATTTATTTTTTTGTTACCTATTAATTAATTCTTTAAACTTGTTTAATTTTCTGTTCAAAGTAGGAGTCTTTACTAGCAAATTGGGGCTCCAATTCCCCCTGGGTAATTGCCGGAAATGGCTTCACAAATGATCCCAAAGTCACTTCAATTTATGAAGAGAGGGTTTTTATATGTAAGGTACCTTTTCAAAGTCTCATATGCATCATGTTTCAGTTTATACAGTCTGTTATGACTCTTTCCAAAACAACTCCCAAGTCACAATTTCGACCCTTGGGGAAAATGCACCAAATCTTCTCCCATTGCAATAAAAATGAGTAAAATGGATTCCAATGCTTAATTAATAAACATGAGACTTGAAATACACATTAATTACAATTCATACATCATACACTTATCAGATATACATTCATCCATTCGAAATAATAAGCATTACCATGGCATATATCAAAATGGATTGGAAATGGTCATTGTTTGCTCATTAAAAGTTATTTTGACATAAACTCTTGGGAATTTAGACTTTAAAATTTTTGAGAATAAATAAAATATAATAGTTAACTGAATCCAATCATAAATAGACAATTAAAGTCTCTCCCAATTCAAAATCATCAACATTACAATTGTTCACAACAAGATAGTGGGGAAATGACACTATTTCTTCATTGTTCAACATTTTTACAAGAATTATTTTGGGTATTTTGACCTGAGAGTATTATAAACATGAAATACATAGCATATAAATTATAACATAATATAATGGGCATTATAATCTTCCCCAAAGAGATCAATAGGTCACCCAAAGCGCAATCCCTCCATTGGCATGAATATGGAGTGAAAACTGGAAATAGTTGAGAGAGAGTGATGCAATAGAAGAATCCACATTATTTACTGTAGATTACACCTACAAATAAGACTCCATTAAATCTCCATGAAATACCTGATTTACCTTTCCAAACACCAACTAGGATGGGAATCTTTCACCCTCGAAGTTGGCTTAAGAAAGAAAACTAGTCATCCACTAGCTCTCACAATTCACAAATGACAATTTAAAAAATGAGAAAAATATTCTTCTCATGGCTGATACCTGTATTTTATAAAAATTATTGGTATTATAAGTTTCCAAATCCATACATAAACCAAAGCCAAGTCGAATTGGTGTGGCTGCTCATGCTATGCCATGTGGCCTCTCTCTTCACCTTCCCTCTTCTCCCAAATTTGAGTAGGAGCCTCTTGGCCTTCTCTGACTCCCAATTTTGACCTCCAAGATGCTCTATTTAGGATTGACATGTCATTATGTCAGTATTTCAGCCTTCATATCTGACTTGGGTCATAATTGTCATAGAATCTCCATCATTGGTGTCATAGCTGTCATAAATGTAAGGGAAATCTAGCCAAGTGTCCATGAAACTTCCATTTGGCTCTTCCTCTCCTATGTAAGTTAAAATTCATCCCAAATTTTACCTATGAAGTATATGGACAAGTATATTAACATTATAATCTATACAAAAACATTAGACTTCCCATATATTCAAATTTGCAAGAGAAAGATACCATTTAACATAAGAATTCTAGCTAGTGTGAGCCCCATAGTCTCCATGTGTCTTCATGCTCTATTTCCACATCCATTTTCTCTTGTATTTATTTAATAATATCAATTATTAAATATTCATCCCCTTATAATTTCTAAACATCATTTATTATCCCCCTTATTCCAAATCTCAAAGCTTCCACCCCCAACCTAGGAAAGTAGTGATTTTCCTCCTTGGCAATTATTTGAATTTTAGCATCCATTTGACAACTTTCATGAATATGGAAAATGTGATTTTGCCATTGTGACCCAATGCCAAATTTGGGACATTACAAATCCTCCCTTCCCAATATTGCTTATCCTCAAGCAATTTCAAACATGGTTGTTGAAGAACCTGTTTTCTGTATGATTCTTTGAAGTTGCCACTAAGCTTCCCACTTTGAGTCTTTGAGATTCCATCAAGATTTCAGAGAGGAACCACCATGCTTGCTTCTGCACTACTATAATTAACATAACCTTATTAAGTTGGGAATCCATCTCCCATACTACTTGTTTCCCAAATAATTTGAAATCAATCGGACTAAAAACTATACCAGGGTCCCATTGCTTGCATTGCACTCCAATAATTAAGAGTTCTCTCCAACCCATACCATTTGAAAAGAGAATTCCTGAATCCCATTTTCTTGTATGCATTCTTCCAAACATCATGAGTGCATAATATATATCATCAAAGTATATGAAAACATAATAAGAATGTACATCAAAGAGGTGCCTCACCAATAAATCATGAAAGTGCTTATACCTCCTAATGAGTAGACTACCATTTTCCATGTGCATACAAGCTTCAAGTGACCAATCAAATCTGCTCCAATGATGTAGGTGAGGATCCCATGTCTCATTATGCTGATCCAAATATATATAATGTGCATCAATATAATAAGCCACTGGTTCTTTCATGGAAGGAGTGAATGAAGAAACTCCACCAAAATATGAACCAAATAATGAGCAAAGAAAACATGAAGACTTCAAGTGGATCAAAGAAGTCTCATCAATACACCCATAAATATGTATATCATCATGAAATAACAGAGAATTTTTCTTCCAATAATAATGTTCCTCAATCATATCCCTCTTCACCCAAGTGTTGGGTGAAGTTCCTCCAACATCAAATGAACCAAGTGTTGAGCAAGAAAAACCATGAGCCTTCAAGTGACTCAAATGAACATCATAGGTTCACCCATGTAGATGTGTATAATCATAATGTAAACAAGGATGCTGCTGAAAATGTAAATAATATGGTTCTCTAATAATTCCATCATCAAAAGGAGAAATAGAATTTCCATGCTCTTCATGTGGCACCATAAAAAATAAACCTTTCACCCCTACTTCATTAGGACGGCTGCTGTAAAATTTAGAAGTGTAGGATGTAGGAGAAAGAACCAACTCACCCAAATGATCAGTAAGTTAAAAATTGTCATAATGTGAAGTATAAATAGGGGTAGGATTATTCACCTCCCTATAAAATGCAAATATTTACTCATGGGTTGGTTCCAAGGTGGTGGAATTATGCACTTCTTCAAAAATTGTGTAACCATTTTCAAGAGGCAACTCGAGTTCCTCTTCCACCTTTAATAATGATTGGATATCATCACTATAATCCTCAAGAACATCAAGAACCTGCAATTTTTTATGTTTCTCATGATCCATCATGTCATGATAATCCTCCAAGCAATCTACCTTATGAAAATCTGAAACATCGGAGGAAAAACAAGTGTCTTGCAACTTTTCAAGAAGTTGCTCATTTTGAATTGTGAGATTATCAATAACTTCATTATTATTCATGTAGGATTCATGTAACCATTCAATAAGCTCAATGACATTTTTTGTATAAAAAATCAAAAACATGAAATTACCTTTGATGTTGCACATTGCTCTTTGGATCTTGTTTTCATTCATATTTAAGGACCCTTCAAGAAAATGAGGCTCTTGCAAATGAACCTCCTCATATTATTCCTTATTACTTGGACCAACTTCATCAAGCTCAAGTGGTGATGGGGAAGTTGATATTATTTCTTCTTTAACTGCTACAAGGTATTCATTTTCAGGTTTAATGGAAGTTTGGCTTGCAGCAACGCTTTCAAAATTGATCTCTATGTCACCAACATAGAGGTGTGAGCACCCATCAGTAGGTACTCCTTCATAGTTCAAGAATCCATCAGTAGATGCTCTTTGGTCCATGTCCATAGTAGAATTTTTTTCAGAATGATATTCAAAATTTTCAAGGTACTCTTCTTCCTTCTCATGTGATGTTTCCTCATCTTTTTCAAAGTCATTTGGGAGTGAATTTTGATTCTCTTCATGTAATGCCTTTTCTTATTCACCACCCACATAAATTTGTAGCTCCTTGGTCTCCTCCATACTTGTGCATTTATTATTATTCCTTAATTATTTCCTATTTGAATTATTTTTTATAAATTCCTTCAACCAATCATTAAGGTCTGCACAATGAATAGTTTTATGTGCAATTTAAATGCTTGCTTAACTTGCCTGGATATATCATCACCACATGGCTTAATGAATTTATTCAATTCATCTATACCATAAATAAATTCAATAGGTTCCAAGACCATTATCTGACATCACTGTAATGTCCCCTTTGTTGAATTTTATTAAAATGCCCAATTTTCAAATTTCTCACAATTTTGGCTCTTGACTAGTTTTGATGTCTAGACCTCCAAATTGACCCAAATGCTTCCAAATTTTCTCTGAAGTTACATGACTGATAATATAAATGAAATATAATTCTAATTTAGTTTTTTTTGACCTACCAATTACTTCTTCAAACTTGTTTAATGTTCTGTTCAAAGTAGGAGTCTTTACTAGCAAATTGGGGCTCTAATTCCCCTTGGGTAATTGCCGGAAATGGCTTCACAAATGATCCCAAATTCACTTGAATTTATGAAAAGAGGATGGTTATGTGTAAGGGACCTTTTAAAAGTCTCATATGCATCATGGTTCAATTTATATAATCTGTTATGACTCTTTCCAAAACAACTCCCAAGTCACAATTTCGACCCTTGGGGAAAATGCACCAAATCTTCTCCTAATGCAATAAAAATGAGTAAAATGGATTACAATGCTTAATTAATGAACATAAGACTTGAAATAAAAATTAATTAAATTCCATACATCATACATTTATCATATATACATTCCTCCATTCAAAATAATAAGCATTACCATGGCATATATCAAAATGGAGTGGAAATGGTCATTGTTTGCTCATTAAAAGTTATTTTGACATACAAATCTTGGGAATTTAGACTTGAAATTTTTTGAGAATTAATAATATATAATATTGAACTATTTCCAATCATAAATGGATAATTAAATTCTCTCCCAATTCGAAATCATCAGCATTACAATGGTTCACAACAAGATAGTGGGGAAATGACACTATTTCTTCATTGTTCAACATTTTTACATGAATTATTTGGGTATTTAGACCTGAGAGTATTATAAAAATGAAATAAAGAGAATATACATCAGAACATAATATAATTAGCATTATAATCTTCCACAAAGAGATCAATAGCTCACCTAAAGCGCAATCCTTCCATTGGCATGAATATGGTGTGAAAACTGGAAATAGTTGAGAGAGAGTGCTGCAATATAATAATCCAAATTATTTATTGTAGCTTACACCTAAAAATAAGACTCCATTAAATCTCCATGAAATACTTGAGTGTCCTTTCCAAACACCAACTAGGATGGGAATCTTTCACCCTCGAAATTGGCTTAAGCAAGAAAACTAGTCATCCACTAGTTCTCACAACTCACAAATGAGAAAAAGCTTCTTCTCCTGGCTGATACGTATATTTTATAAAACTTATTGTTATTATAAGGTTCTAAATCCATCCATAAACAAAATCCAAGTCGAATTGGTGTGGCTTCTCATGCTATGCCATGTGGCCTCTCTTTTCACCTTCCCTCTTCTCTCAAATTTGAGTAGGAGCCTCTTGGCTTTCTCCAACTCCCAATTTTGACCTCCAAGATGCTCTATTCAGGACTAACATGTCAGTATGTCAGTATTTCACCCTTCATATCTAACTTGGGTCATAATTGTCGTAGAATCTCCATCATTGGTGTCATAGCTGTCATAAATGTAAGGGGAATCTAGCCAAGTGTCCATGAAACTCCCATTTGGCTCTTCCTCTCCCATGTAAGTTAAAATTCATCCAAAATTAGACCTATGAAGTATATGGAAAATTATATTAACATTATAATCCATACAAAAACATTATACTTCCCATATATTCAAATTTGCAAGAGAAAGATACCATTTAACATAGGAATTCTAGCTAGTGTGGGCCCCATAGTCTCCATGTGTCTTCATGCTCTATTGCCACTTCCATTTTCTCTTGTATTTATTTAATAAGATAAATTATTAAATATTTATCCCATTATAATGTCTAAACATAATTTATTATCCCCCTTATTCCAAATCTCAAAGCTTCCACCCCCAACCTAGGAAACTAGTGATTTTCCTCGGCAATTATTTGACTTTTAGCGTCCATTTGACAACTTTCATGAATATGGAAAATGTGATTTGGAAATTGTGACCCAATGCCAAATTTGGGAAATTATAGAGGTATTTGGTGAGGATATTGGAATATTTTCGCCTCAACAAGGCTAGTTGGACCGATTGGATTTCCAATTCTTGGAAACCCTTGCTGGACTATGCTCCCACAGTGATAAAATTTTCTGATGGGTGGTACACCTTTTATTTCTTGTAGGAGGCTGATGCTTTATGGGTGTTGGAGGGTTAGTGGCTCATTAGAGTGGGTTCCTTGGTTCTCTACAGATGGTGGGTGGGTTTTGACCCTGAAACTTCTAGGGTTCTAAAGCATCATCTTTGGGTGCTCCTTCCAAATTTACCATTTCCATTCTGGTCGTCGAAGGTGCTTAGTGGTATTGCTAACACCATTGGTCGTTTCATTACCGTAGACACTCATTGCATTAGGAAATATTTATGGTAGAGATTCAAAGAGAGACATATTATAAACTATAAGCCTAACATTACATGGTTATTCATATGCACAAACACAATAATTCACAAATAAATCATATACATAATTAAAAAAATTTCAAGTTGTTTTATGTATACCTCTCCCTCTAGTTCCCCATTTAAGAAGGGTGGTTTAACATCCATCTGGTAAACAATAATATTCTTGGAGAAATCATAGGATAGAAACATCCTGATTTCCTCCATTCGATCCACCAGAGAGAAGGTTTCTTCAACGACAATACCTTCAATTTGTGCATATCCTTTCCACACTAGCCTTTCCTTGTTTCTTACAACCTTACCTTCCTCATTCAGTTTATTTCAAAAGACCCATTTTGTTCCTATGACATTTTTGTCTTTGGGTCACAGAACTAGTTCCCATGTTTTATTTCTATCTATCTTATTTAGTTCTTCATCCATATCCTTGACCCAATGCTCATCATTTTTAGCTTCATCAAGGTTATTTTTTCTATTTGAGACAATAGTGAGAGATGTACTTGTTCGGTGTCACTAGTTTGGAACTTTCTCTTTATTTTTATGGTAAAATTATTTTCACCTATGATTAGCTCTTTTGAGTGGTTCTTTTGAACAAATATGGAAGGAATTTTTGTATCAGTTTGACTTTCCTCCTCCTCTTGAGGCAAGTTGTCCTATTGTTTGATTATCCTTTCTTCATTTTGTACAATTTCTATGATTTGTTCAGGCATGGGTTGCTTGTTGTCTTGTGATCTGTTGTATCTTAATTCTTCATCTACTTTTACATATGGAGTTTCAACTATCTTATTTAAAATAAAGTTATAAAATATGTATGCCTTAATTCTAACAGGATATCCTGAGAATATACCTTCATCTGATATTGAATCAAAATTTCCAACGTCGTCTTCATTTTGTTTTATATAGAATTAACTTCCAAAAATTAGAAATGCTTGACAATGTTTGGTCTTCCTTTCTAGATCTCATACAAGGTCATATTTCTCCCTGTTACGATTTGTGATCTATTTAGAATGTGAACAGATGTGTGAACTCCTATGTCCAAAAGATATAAAAAAATATTGGAATCATTGAGTAATGTTCTAGGCATTTCTTGTATAGTACTGTTCTTTCTTTCAGCCACTTCGTTCTACTATGGTGTTCTAGTTCCTAGGAATTTCCATTTTATCCCATGTTGTTCACAATAGTATTCAAACTTATTTGTAATGAATTCCCAACCATTGTGTGATCTCAAAGACTTGTTTGTTCCATTTGTTTAATTTTCTAGAAAAAAAATTATAAGTTTGAAGCACTCAAAAGTTTTATATTTTTTCTTGAGGAATAAGACCCAATCATTCACGTATAATCATATATGAAAAATGAAAAGTAGATTTCACCTTTCAATCTTTAACTATCATGGGTACACATAGCCATATGGACTAATTCTAGTGATCTTTAAGTTAAATGCTCCTTACCCTTGAAACTAACTCTTGTTTGTTTTCCCATTTGATAACGGTTTAGAAACTGATTGTAGAGTCTTTTTAATTCTTGGAATGTATCATAATTCTTGTAGCTTGTTGATTCTAACTAGACTATCAAAATTTATTTTTCCCAATATTATGTGCATGAGCCAGTTTTCATCTATCTTTCCAGTTTTCATGTCTAAATCGGGAGTCCATCTAGTCTATTTTTAGTCATTAGCACTATTGGGTCCACTTGGCCTAATTGGGGAAAATGTTCTAGTTACTAAAGTGTGGGGAATACTAATTGAGGCCTACTGTCACTGATTGCACTTGCATGCTGTTGGGAAAAATATAGTCTTCAATAATTTACCTAATATTTAATTATCGACCAAGGTTAGTAGGTTTAGAGTTGCTACAAAATATATGCGAAGGTAGAGAGTATCGTGGTAATAATTCAATAAGCTAAAGATCGGAAGACCTTGAGTTGAACTCCCAAGTATCTAATATAGTTAAGTTAATAGATCATAGGTCTAGGCAGAGTGGTATCCAATCATGAACAATGTTATGACAATGAACTATTCTATCTAGAGAGATTGATTTTACTTGAGAGAATGACTATATCAAGAAGGATTTACAATATTATACATACACTAATGTACATAAATCAAACCAAATCATCTTAATTCCACTCTCCTTGATTATTTTGAGGGTAAGCATTTACTGTAATAGGAACTGGAATAGGAGAAGTATCAAAATGGCTCTCAAAAGAAGTGTAAAATATAAATCGGACTAAGTCTAGTTTGATATCCACAAAAATGTGTAAACTAAGAAATGTCCAGTTACAAGAAATAGTAAACATGATTATGTATACACAAATAAATCCTATTTACAAAATACTATCTGTTAACCCAAAAATCCCTCAATGA
Source organism: Pseudotsuga menziesii (assembly GCA_001517045.1). Classification (NCBI taxonomy): domain Eukaryota; kingdom Viridiplantae; phylum Streptophyta; class Pinopsida; order Pinales; family Pinaceae; genus Pseudotsuga; species Pseudotsuga menziesii. The sequence goes on along the minus strand of LPNX010840821.1, from coordinate 1,388,688 downwards.
GCTCTACGTAACCTACACCACCCAAATGCATCTATGCACTACCCTCATTTGACCCCCACACCCTTGCAAAGGCTCAAAAGCATGAAAAAGGGTTTAAAAACCCCCAAAAAGAGCCAAAATAGCTCTCATAGGGGCTAAAACCCCTCAAAGGAGCTTAAAACCCCCAAAGGAGATAAGAATCGGGCGAAAGGGGCTTAAATTCCAAAGAAGGAGCTAAAGCCCTAAGCAAGGGCTTAAAACGCTAAATCTCTAGAAAAAAAGCTATAAATAGAGGGGTGGGAGTTCACTCTCAAAATACTCCTACTCTCCCTATTGTTATGCTGCCCATGTGAGTGCCTTGAGACATTTTTCCTCTCAAGCCATTCACCCTCCCTCTTCTCCATTGCTCCACAAGCCAAGCTTCCATCCCAAAGAGAGAGGTGCTTCCACAACTAGGGCATGGTGGCCCATTTCCACCAAGACTGAAGGTATACTTATGTTTTCTTTCATTTTTATTGTAGTTTTTCTAACTTATTTTGTTTGCAGGCTTGTTGTCTAATGCTTTACTACAGGTTTTCCATTTGATTTCTTGCATCCATAGTTTGTTTCCTAACCATTTCATGCAGGGTTTCGTAGCTTACTTCTGACATTGTTTTGCATGTTCTCTTTTAACCAATAGGAACCCTACCCTTCTATCCTATAGATGAAAGGGAGTTGTTCTTGCTTATAGCTAGGGTGAAAACAATACAACAGAACTGGCGACCATACCAGGTCGATCCCACAGGATCCCTGGATTTTCTTTTCAAGTTTCAGTTTTTGTTTCTGTTCTATTAACCTAGGTTAATTTTCTATTAAATCTAGTTTAGATCTCTATTTTTTTGCATTTTAGTTCACATCCCAGCCTCCTTAAGGCCAACCGAGCCCATTTGGCCATAGTACAATTTTCTATTGGTCGTTCCTAGCTCAGGTTAAAACAATTTCTTGTTTTCAAACCAGGTCGAACTTATTGGGCTGAAATAGGCGACCAGGTTGCTCGGTTTTTCCTGAAAGGTGATACTTCCCTCTTAGGAGCCAGACCTCTCCTGTTTTCTATTTCTGAGCAACCCCCTCACCTATATTTTGGAAAAATTGGCGACCCCCTTGCCACATTCACCCCGAAATAGGTAACTTGTCTCTCCGATTCGGTTGTTTAAGCTATCTGGACTGTCAGTGCGGTTCATCCGCCTCGGTCAAGCAATCTATTTTCAATTCATACAATCTGTGTAAACCAATGATAAATGTAACTAGTTAATGGTTTAATGAATCTATTTAAGGCTCGAATAAAATAACTATAGGTTATATTTCAGTTCTTAACTGGAAATTAACACCTTGCCTAGCCCTTCCTCCTCTACCTAGTCATCACCCTTCGGGGTATTCTGGGATAAGACGAAGGGTGAGGCTCGTATAGTAATAGGCACTTCATCTGTAATTTTTTGAGACCACTAAAAATGGGTGACTTAGAAGGTAGAGGGGGTGGTAGGCCTAGGGGGCCTCATGGAATTCACGTCCTCCCTGTTGACAGACCTTGCACTTGGAGAGTGACATGAAGATCTATAAATGGGCTTAGTTCCATTGTGTTGAGAACCCAGCACTCTTTCCTGGTCAAAGAGAAATACAGGTGTAAGGAAGTCACCCAGTAAGTCTACCATAGTTCAAATTCAAGTATGGCATGTGTTTAAATTTCTGTTCACAATTTACTGCTTTCATAAACAACTTACCCATACAAGCAGCCACCAAGTGTAACAGAAATACAATGTTCATGCACACAAACCATTCCAAATAAAAAAACCAAACTCAGTTCATGACGCTGAGCTAGCCATTAAAATTTATTAATTTACACTAATTCAAACACTTGCAGTCTTTGAGGACATAAGTACCTGAATGCCTTAACCATTGGAAGTACTTGGTGCCAGCCCAGAAAATCATTGTGAGGAGTACCATGGGAACCCCAAAGTAGCTGGTCGTTGAGAGGAATTTCCAAGCGAAATGAGCAACGACCCCTACCGATTAACTAGCACTCCTGTGAGGAAAAATCCAAGCGCTATCTCCTGGTAGTCTTGGTGGTTGAGTGACCACCTGAAAGCCAATAGGAAACCACTAAAAATGGGTTCCAGAACATCACTACCTGATTTCACCACGTGATCTACCAACCAGGAACAATTGATCCCCTATGCTCTTCCTCACACCTAAGAGGCGATCCACCACACTTCGGGTCCTTGAACCAACACCATCGGGACCATTCTCGATGACCCTCTACACCACCAGAAGGCCACATAGCCTCTGATTCATACTTAGAATCATATCAATCTGAGCCATATCTGCACACTACACTATCTAGCCCCATGGATGGTGCAAAATTGGATCCATTTTCTAGCTTGGTGATGGCAGTGGACCCATGTCCATACCTCACACCACAACCAACACCCCTGTTGGTGGTCCTAGTAGTGCCATGCAGACTGTCATAAGTCAGCTACCTCCACCGATACTTACCAGTCAAACTGTCCCACCTATCATGCCTAGGGGTAGTGGCCCATCCACTCACAATGTCCCATTTGGCATGCCTAGGGGCAGTGGACCTTCCACCTACACTACCCATCCCATCATACATGGGGGAAGTGGCCCTTCCACTCATACTGTACTGCTTACCATACCTCGGGGCAGTGGCCCATCCATAACTATGCCACAAGTACCCCTAGTCGTGCAGGTACATCATGTTCCTGAAAACCCCACCACCATTTCTGGTCCATCACACATCAACCTTGGGTCAAACCTCCCTTTCATGTCATGCCTCATCCTGCCTAACTTGGCTATGTTAAGGAATGACCCCATCTGCCATCAAACCTTTTGTCCTCCCATTCCAACCAAACACCCCTCAGACATCCCCAAGTTTGAAGGGAAGGAAGGGGAGTGCCCCCAAAACCATATCATGATGTTTTACCTATGGTGCTCATCAAACAACATCATAGATGATTCCATTAGACTTAGATTGTTCCAATGAACCCTCACAGGTGCTGTAGCCAAGTGGTACACTGAGCTACCACAAGCCAAGTATCCAGATTTCAACTCCTTGGCCTTTATGTTCCTACAATATTTCCAACTCCTTGTCATATATGATGAAGGAGTGGAAATCTTGCTATCTTTCTGCCAAAACACTGCGACCCACATCACCAACCACATTCACAAGTGGAGGTGACATCGTAGTTTGTGCAAGATCAAGCTTGATTATAGGATCTTCCTAGACTAGTTCTTGAAAACCTTGTTGCCACCTATAGCCAAGGACGTCGCTTCCAAATGTCCCCAAATAGAGGACGAGGCCATCTTGAAGGCCCAACATTTTGATCTCATTAACACACAGTATGGATACCTTTACACCATTATTCCATATGCTCCCTGTGCAGGCACCTCCTACCGAGATGCATCGGGGGCATCCCATGCTGCAGATGGAATCATAGGTTTTGTTTCCTATCAACCACAACACCACCCAACACCACCTATGATGCCACCACAACCAAGAAACACCGCTAGTGTTTCCTACGCAAACCAAACTCCTGACTATGCAAGAATGATGTCTCAATACAGAGCTACAACCTCATATGCACAACCTGCACCACATCAGTAGACCCATGCACCTACTTGGCTAGCACAACAATATGTGGGACAGATGCCCACATTTCTAGCCCCCCAAGTCTACTATGCACCTCCCGTGCAAGCCACCCAAATCCCTGCCCCAGGTCCACCTGCTCCTTTGGGACAAGTGTTTGCATAACAAAACTGTCCCAACCAGCCAGCCCCCAATAACCAACAAGGGAAAGCCATAAATACCCAAGCCTGAAACCAAGGCAACAATCAACCGTAGGGGGGTGTCCAACAACCAAATCCTCCCAATAATGTCTGGGCAAACCGACCAGCCCAAAATCCTCAGCAACCAAATGCACCTAGATGCAATGCTCTATTGCGCACAAGTCAGCCATGCAATCTGTGTGAGGTCTACGGGAACTATACACGTGAATGCCCCTTCATGGGTCACGCCAAGCAGGCCATTCACAATGAGGTTCAACATGCTACCAATATGGAATCCCAAACTCAACCCAACGGCACCACCAGGACCTCCATCCATGGTGCTCCAAAACCCATTACCAGTCCAAGGAATGGTAGCAACTACACCCACTCCCCAACCCAATCCCAATGCCCTGGGGGCACTTCCGACAGTAGAAAGAGGTGTTCACCACTTGCTTTTAATGACAACTGAAGAGGCCAATTTACAAACTAGACAAAATCGGTACGGAACTAACACCGAACCTATTGACCCATCAGCGACATCCACATCTAAGACAACCAATATGCCTCTTTATCTACCCCCTTTTCCTCTGCGCCCCCCATACGATGGGTTTCCAACAACGTCACGGCTAGAGATGCTATAAGCTACAACATCGTGGATGACTTGGCCCAAACACCTATGGCTATGTCTGCTATCGAAGTACTTAAAACTTTCCCAACATAGTGGAAGGCCTTACTAGATGCCCTCGATTCCATAGACCCCTCTGAATCCAAGTTAATCACATTCGACACAGAGAATGGAGAATCATGGATGCCATTAACCATTTCCTTTCAAATCTTGATGTCTATTCAAAATTTGGTCATGCACGGGTGCATCGTGGATGAGGGGGCATCCACGTGTGTCATGTTAACCTTAGTTTGGCAGAAACTTGGATACCCAATTCTACAACCATCTTCTTCTACTCTGCGGGATTATGATGGCCATCCCACTAAATCCCAAGGAATCCTCCCACATGTTCCCATCACATTAGCTAAGGAAATAGTATTGATTGACATAGAGCTTGTTAATGCTCAGTTGGACTATAATATTCTCCTTGAAAGAAGTTATATGTACACCATGAGAGTCGTAGCATCAACTATTTTCCATCTCATGATGTTCCCTCACAAAAGGAAAATTGTGACGGTTGACCAACTAACTTACCACGATCCACAAGAGCTAACTGCACTAGCCAATGTTATCCCTAAGATCAACACTATTGATCCACAAGGGCTAACCACACCAGCCAATGTCATCCCTGTGGCCAACACCATGGTTGAAAACATACCAGCCTCCCCATTGTTGAATGTGGGCCCTGGTTTGTTTACCGAAACCACTATGATGGATTATTTCCCCTTAGTGTCACCATCGCTGACACCAAATGAGACTGTGGATTTGTGCATGCTCTCATCCAACACTACCGCACCTAAACTTCAATCGCAGCCGCAGCCCCAACAATAGCTGCAACATCATCCACAGTCACAACATTATCAATAGCCACAACATCATTTGCATCTACAGGATTATGTGCAACCGCAACCACAACCCCATCTCCACATGCAACCATCAGGGATTTATTTAGGCTCCTCCCCAGTCCACACAATTCCCTTCCTATTTCCCCCGCCTTGTGTCATGAGTAAGCCAATAATGACTACCTTAAAGTTACCCAATTTCACATTGGGGGTTCCCATGTGGTACCTCGATCCACCGGCCCAACCCCCAATGCCCCAGGTAGTCTTAACCCCTGTGCAACCCATTGTGGTCGAATATCATCCTCCACCCAGCTCACAAAAACCAACCACCACACCCATACCCACATCGCCCCACCCAAAAAGGTCCAGGGGAAAAAATGTGAAAGCTACTACTGAACCTTGACAGATCTCGCCTTGTGTTGTCTATGAAGAACAGGGCCATCCAACTAAAAAATGCCCTAAGATTCCCATAATCTGCATGCATTTGGTTTCCATGGATACAAAAGAAAACCTCCTCGTGGTTGAACTCCCAAGCGGTCCAATAGTGACAAACAAGTCGTTGAGAACAAACCCATAAACCTTAAATTTATTCATACCCAAGGCTTGAATGGTGAGCTGCATGATGCAAAAGAATCCAAAAAGGTAACAAAACATGCGTTAATAATGTAAAGTATCTAACCCAAAAATGGTGACAAAATGGGGACCAACATTCCCACAAACTGGAAGAATGACAGGTCCCACTGGTCAGAGAATAAACTATAGCATTAGGAAGGAGGCAGAGCTGTGTCAACAGTTGCCTCTGACTTTGATGAAGAAGACTGTTTGAATTTCAACTTCTTAGCCTAATCCTTCAAAGGTTCACACCTTGCTTGTTGATCCCTCTGTGGTAATCTAACGTTCTTGTGGAGGTCCTCCATAGTCTTAATCTATAACTAGAACTCTTTATTTTCCTCCCAAAGCTCTGAAATTAGCTTAACATACACTTGACCCTGCTTCGTCGATTGAGTTAACTCAAAGGATAACTGATCTAGTGTTGGATGCGGTGGCGTAGATGGCTCTGGGGACTGGTTAAAATCTCATGGAGGGCTCATTTCCATTTAAGGCAGATCCAAATTGATAGTAAGAAGGGATTCTTTAGGGCTGATATCCTGAACAAATGTAGGAATGCCCATTTGATCGACATCCTTGAGTAACTAGTAGAAATATTAGCTAATACTAATAGGGATGAGTTTGGGTCAATTTTCTCTACCTACGCCTCATCTTCTGAATGACCAATCTACACATGAGGCTGAACTGCAGTCTGGGTACTAGGCCAAAGAATACGCTGAACACTTTTATCCTTTTGTCTTCTGGTACGAGGCCATGAAAAAGGTACAAATTCAGTGGATACAGGACTAGATGGGGTATTTTTCACAGGTGAGTTAGGTTTTGAGACATCTTCATCAAGGTGGACAATGTTGGGGTTTTTCTCTTCTACAGGCAAGGTTGGTATTGACTCAAGGTGAAAATGACAAGATCATTTATAGATATTAAGGTGGGGGTTAAGCACCTTAAATACAAAAGTCTCCCAAGGATGGTTTCACTCTTTGAATTGATCTAGAATTAACAGTTTGATTAAACTGTGGTGGTACATACTACTCTTGGGATGAAAGGTATTCTTTCTAACCAAATTCGACATTTTTTCTAAGCTATGGAGGAAAAAGAAAGGGAAATTCAAACATCTATTATCAACAAAGTGATCCAGTAACTGAAGGTGATAGGATTTGAAAATGCTAAACTTACCTTTGTAGGTAACCAGATGAATAATGACTGTCAAGGACTTGATATATTCTAATTGTATCCAACTGTGATGGTAGCCTTTTATGCTGGATACATACTAGAACTCGGGCTTCAGAGAAAAATTATGTGATGCTCGTGGAACAAACCAATGTTTGTGCCATCGCTCACCCTCTCAGGGAATCTTAGTGGCTTGGGAAATTGACTCTTTAGTGACTTGAAAGGAAAGGTGACCTACCCTGGCCGTCCTCCCATCAAACCCCATTGCAAACATCAATGAGATTTCCTCATCGTAACCTTGCAGTGAATAGAGGAATAGGTTTCAACCGGATCGAAAAAATACTTCCCTACATTCCCTAAACTCTGTCATTTGAAATAGACCTTGATAAATTTCTGAATCGAATCGGTTCACCACGATGAAAACAAAGGAAGGAATACAGGGTTTTTAGGAAATATGAGAGAAAGGTGGCCAAAATGATCTACAGTAATAATAGTTAGTTATGGCGATGAAATGGGAGAAGGTTCGCTAGTGCTATATTTAAAGCGCGCCACATTCAACCTACCAACTGATCATGCAAATAGCTCAGCATGCCTAAATGATCATTCCATTATGGAAAGTTTCAGAACATGTGCCATCTAAAGCGTGTGATTGAATGAGTTTATAAATTTTAGTTGGTTTAACCATGTCCAAAGAAAGCTTTAGACAGGTTGATCGTGTAACTTAATGCAAGTGTATAACCAAATTTGTAACCATAACCTTAGTTCAACGAATTTGGTGGTTGATTTGATAGCTTATGCATGTGAACAAAAAGGGGGAATAATGGAGATGGAAGAGTCATGATAACTAAAAGGTACCCGAATGTCGTATCATATCCATATATATGTGAAATAAAATCATATTAGATTTAATTCATACAATCATTAATCGGCATTAGTCATAATATCATGTGGATGTGACCCTAATGGTATGACTCAACTTTTTACCCAATAAAATTAAGCCAACACTTAATCATAGATACAAAAATATCATAAAACGTTTATTCAGCATGTCATTTGACTTCTTATTAATACCGCTATTCAACCCTTCATATGATCTGTCATACAACCTTCTATAAAAAAGAGCTTGCTGGATCAAACTGTTGTTAATTGTGGCTTCTCCTAGGCTTCCTGGTCTCAAAGAAGTTATATGAAATAGTTTTCTGGCATTCTTCCTTATTCAACTAGGATTTTAAAACTGATTTTGCTATTTGTGTTATCCTACAAACNTAATGAGTCTCTTATAAGCAAAAATAAAAACAGACAGTTAGGCTAATCCTCCCCCAAACCAAAGATATGGCATGTCCCCAAGCCATAAAAGAAAACTAAGCAATTTCCAAAATAAATTAAGAAAGTTCAATAATGGTATTGTAAGTGTGTAAAAGAAAGAAAACTGAAAATGGAAAGGATTCATATATATATATATTTATCAAAAAATAACAGTGCTCACATATATAATTGTATAAATTTATCATCTACTAGGTGATGAAGAAATAAGTGAAATGACCGTAGGGAAAACTAGTCACCCTTGCCTTGTTGTAAGGATATCTTGTCATCTCAAAAATTCTTGAGCTCGCCTTAGAATTTGTAGGAGTTTACATCTACGTGTCTCATTTCTAGGATAAACATATCCTAGAAATTTATTGAATTTAGATTGTTAGATCCAAGGCCATCTTACATTTATTCTTTAATGAAATCATAATCAATAGGAATAAACATATTTTACTATTAAACCATGTTCCTAGTGGTGCATTAACCAGATCTCTTTTACTTGATATTGCTCTGCTTCCAGCAGGCTTGCTTAGTACCCCGGCGGGTTTATCTTGGTACCATTCAAGCATAGCCCCGCTTCCAGCGAGCCTATTCAGTGCCTCGATGTTTTTACTTGCATTTATAGAATTTCCTTATTTTTAGGTTGTTACTTAGCATTGACCCGCTACTAGTAGGTATTTTCAGTACCCCGATGGGTTTTCCTTGTATAAATATTCTAAGTATGGGAACTTGATTAGTACTAGAGTGTGCTAAACCCTACTAAACACATGAGTGAAAATGTTTTTCATAAAATGACCTTAATTGTAGATCATGTCAAAAGAGAATAACTTAAAGGTGTTCTTGGGCCTTTTAGTCTATTTTCTTTATAAAAATAATGTTCCCCACAAGCAGAAATTCCACATATTTGGAGTTTTTTCAAAAATATTTAAGACTCAAGTTTTGTTAGCACGTGTAGATGGGCTAGTAATCTCTAGGTGTTAAAATTCTAGAAAACATGATAATTGAAGTGAATCTTTTGAGAACTTGTTAAAATAATAAGGAATGTACATATTTGAATCAAATCATCGTATATAAAGCATAACAAAATCAGGAAAAGAATGGTTTGAAAATTAAACTTCAAAGTCAAGATATGATGTTAGTGTTTTTAGAGCACTTTTCTTTTCAGGAAATATCCTATGGAAAAGACCCATTTGTAACTGAATTTAAAAACCATTTATTAGATGATTTATTTTATTCTCGAAAACATAGAAGAAGAGTCCCCTAGGATTAGACATTACTCTTATTTATTCAAAGAGATATACACATACTGACATATTTACAAATGATGATGACCTATAATATTTTTTTTTTAAGAAGCAGGAGGAGGAAGAGTCTTTGGAGAGAGCATTCCAATGATTACCTATGTGTTGATAGGATCCATCTTGATCCCCTAGGGAAAAACGTGATGCCCCATGTAGATATAACATGGAGGAATTTTGTTTAATGGACATTCTTGTCGAGGATGTTTAGTTTTACATTTTGGACATCCATTGCATTTTGTTGCTCGTTCTTCTTCCTAGTTCTTTATGTAGGTTTGGTTTCTAGAGTGAGTGTACCTAGAAGTTTTCTTTCAAGGTGGGAATGGGGCAAGCCAACATCATTTTCTAGGAGAAATATTCCTCTGATCACCCATTTTTTTATTGGTTCTTATAGGATTAGGAGATGCTACTATGGATGTGTCAATTTGAGGGGCTACTTTTACCAAAGGGAGCTTCCACCTAATAATATTAAAAAAACTAATAAAGTTCAGCCCCCCCACTTCAATAGTTATATTATCTTACTTTGTTACTTAGTGGAATATTAAGAGGTTCCCTAGTTACTTCTTTTTAAATTTTGTCAAGAATAGGGCCCTCAGGTCCTCTTGCCAGGATCTCTTCTCTTTGTATAATTCCCCCCCTGTAAGGATTTATTTATGTGTCCATCAAAACTACTTCCTATAAGTGTTTTTTTTTTCGATGACTTTTCACTGAGTTGATGGTTGAGGTCAAAATGTTTCTTGCAAAAAATTAATAAAACTTTACTATCTTAACTACTACTACTACTGGATGTGGGGGTTCCTGTTATAAGAGATGCACAGGTTCTTACCTCTCATCTTACTGCTCCCTCGTTACCAACCTACATCTATTCTACCTTACAAAACAACTCCCCACCAACGGCACCAAAAATGTTGGGAAAAATATTGTCTTGAATAATTTACCTAATATTTAATTATCGAACGGGGTTAGTAGGATTATATTTGCTACAAAATATATGCGAAGGTAGAGAGTATCGTGGTAATACTTCAATAAGCTAAAGATCGAAATACCTTGAGTTGAACTCCCAAGGATCTAATATAGTTAAGCTAATAGAACAGAGGTCTAGGAAGAGTGGTATCCAATCATGAACAATGTTATGACAATGAACTATTCTATCTAGAGAGATTGATTTTTACTTGAGAGAATGACTACATCAAGAAGGATTTACAATATTATACATACACTAATGTACATAAATCAAACCAAATCATCTTAATTCCACTCTCCTTGACTATTTTGAGCGTAATCATTTACTGTAATAGGAACTGGAGTAGGAGAAGTATCAAAATGGCTCTCAAAAGAAGTGTAAAAGCTAAATGGGATTAAGTTTAATTTGATCTCCACAAAAATGTGCAAACTGAGAAATGTCCAATTATAAGAAATAGTAAACATGATTATTTATACAAAAATAACTCCTATTTACAAAATACTATCAGAAGGTAGACATAATTTATGAACAAACAAAAAACTTAGAATATGATCTAAATTCTATTTTATGGATTCCTTTAACTATTAAATGATGAAGAGAACGAATTGTGTTAATATAAGCAATGTGTAAGCTACTTAATCTATTAATTCATGTAACTTAGACCTTATATATAAAAGAACAACTTAAATCATAGGTTCAATTACAAATCAATACAATGAATTAAACTACATGACATAATTTCTAGGCATAAGGTAAAAAGAAAGAAGAAAGAGAAATAAGGTTTAACAAAGGGGTCTAAACAATATTATCCAAAGGTCTTAAGAGAAAATACAATTATTATCTAACCATTAATTATCAAGAAAAAATCAGAAAGCTAAGAAAATAGGCTTAAAACAGAGTAAAGACACATAGGACTGAATGAGTGACTAAATAGCAGGTGGAAACAAAGGTCCGTATAAAGGGTGGGATAGGTTGTCTGAATGACAGTCTGTTTGAAGAAAATTCTAAAACTTTAAGAAAACCATAAATCTAAATGGTTTACTAAAGGCAGGTGTCTTATGCATGTGCTAATGCAATGTAAAAGAAAGAAGTAATCCTACTTAATAATTGAATTCCATAATAATATAACCTAAGCTAATTTCATAATTTGAAAAGGGAAATTACATCATTGAAATACTCTTAAGCAAATTTATAACAAAAACTAAAATAAACAGAACTAGATTTACTGTAATTTAATCAAAGGAATTTAATCTAGAAATCACGTAATGAATTATAAAGTCTTTGCAGAAGAACTTGAAAACTATACTAGACACAACCGGTTGCTAACTACTAAAAGAAACCTACATAATCAGCATAATATTAAACTGAAATCTATGCTACAGAAAACATAAATGATTACAGAAACAAAACTACAAAAACAACTGATACGTAGAATTATACTAATTGCATAAGAAAGGAATAACAGAACCTACACAAAGATGTAAAAAAATCTGTTGTCGGGGGACCCTCCCAGTGAACAGAGTAATGCTCTTCTTAATCGAACACGATCATACACAGCGCAATAGGACTTTCATTAAATTAAAAGGGTAGCATTATAGAGTTTTCAGACTTAACTGATCATAAAAATAAAAATAATCTCCCCGTTCTAAATCGCATAACAACACCTATATATACATTGTTTGATGGAGGGAGAACAAGTCGACCCTTTAATGGTCGATTGCTCTTCATGATAAGGCAGTCATTATAACAAATAAGTGCATTAAAAAATAGTAGATGATAGTTCCTCCTTCCCAGATCGGGTTCCTTCTAGCATGCGATGTGGCATATGACTTCAGTCTTAATTGGAGTCGGCATCAACGTGTCACACAGAGATATTAGATGGGAAATTCTTCTAGAATAAGGGTGATACTGAGATGCTGGCATGTGGTGATGAAAGTTCCTGGCCATTTCATGCCTTTAATGCACAGAAATATACTACCAACAATATGGTGGTTTTTTTGGTGATCTAGATAGCAAGATGGATATGCTCTCCATATATCTAGATGAACGCGTGTGTTTTTGGTGTCCTGTCTAAAAGACCATATAACCTACAAACAATCATACACATGACTTAATACATCGAATGCGCTTCACATTAGTCAATTTTAACCATTGAAACCATAAAATGATGATAATAAATAGAATTGACATAAACCTTAAATTTATTCATACATGAGGCTTGAATGGTGCAAAAGACGCCAAAAGGTAACAAAACATGCGTTAATATGTAAAGCATTTAAGCCAAAAATGGTGACAAAATGGGGACCAACATTCCCCCAAATCAGAAGAATGCCAGGTCTCACTGGTCAGAGAATAAAATATAGCATTACGAAGGAGGAAGAGCTACGTCAACAGCTGCCTCCGACTTTGATGAAGTAGACTGTTTGAATTTCAACTTCTTAGCCTAATCCTTCAAAAGGGCACACCTTGCTTGTCGATCCCTTTGTGATAAGCTACCGGTCTTGTGGAGGTCCTCCATAGTCTTAATTTGTAACCACAACTCTTTATTTTCCTCCTGAAGCTCTGAAATTAGCTTAACATACACTTCATTCTACTTCGTCGATTGAATTAACTCAAAGGTTAATTGATCTAGTGTTGGTTGTAGTGGCGTAGATGGCTCTGGTTGCTGGTTAAAATACTGTGGAGGGCTCATTTCCATTAAAGGTGGATCCAAATCGATAGTAGGAAGGGGTTCTTCAGGGATGATATACTGAGAAGATGCAGGAATGTCCATTTGATTGACATCCTTGAGGAGCTCAGTAGAAAGACTCACTAATGCTCATAGGGATGAGTTTGGATCGGTTTTCTCTACCTCTGCTTCATCATCTGAATGACCAATATGCACATTAGGATGAACTCCAGTCTAGATACTGGGATGAAGAATACGCTGAACACTTTTAACCTTTTTTCTTCTGGTATGAGGTTGTGAAAAAGGTACAAATTCGACGGACACGGGACTAACATGCAAGGTATTTTTCATAGGAGAGTTAGGTTCTAAGAGATATTCATCAAAGTGGCCAATGTTGGGGTTTTCCTCTTCTACGGGTGAGGTTGGTCTTGACTCAAGGTGAAAATGACAAGATCGTTTACAAATATTAAGGTGGGGGTTAAGCACCTTAAATACAAAAGTCTCCCAAGGCTAGTTTCTCTCTTTGAGCTGATCCGGGATTAACAGTTTGATTAAATTGTGGTGGTACATACTACTCTCGGGATGAAGGGTATTCTTTCCAACCAAATTTGACATTTTTTCTAAGCTATGGAGGAAAAATAAAGGTAAATTCAAACATCTATTATCAACAAAGTGAGCCAGTAACCGAAGGTGATAGGATTTGAAAAAGCTAAACTTACCTTCATAGGTAACCAGATGAATAATGATTGTCAATGGCTTGATATATTATAGCTTTATCCAACTGTGATGGTATCCTTTTATGCCTGATACATATTAGAACTCGATCTTGAGAGAAAAATTATGTGCCATTTCTCACCCTATCGAGGAAGCTTAGTGGCTCGGTAAATCAACTCTTTAGTGACTTGAAAGGAAAGGTGACCTACCCTGGCCTTCCTCCCATCAAACCCCATTGCAAACAACAATGAGATTTCCTCATCGTAACTTTGCAACGAATGGAGGAATGGGTTCCAACCAGATCGAAAAAACACTTCCCTACATTACCTAAAATTTGTCATTCGAAATAGATCTTGATAAATTTCTGGCTTGAATCGGTTCGGCATGATGGAAATAGAGGAAGGAATATAGGGTTTTAAGGAAATATGAGAGAAAGGTGGCCAAAATTCTCTACAGTAATAATGGTTAGTGATGGAAATGGAATGGGAGAAGGTTCACATAGTGCTAGTTTTAAAGCATGTTGCATTCAACCTACCAAATGATTATGCAAATAGCTCGACATGCCTAAACGATCGTGCCAATATGGAAAATTTCGGAAGGTGTGCCATCTAAAGTGCACGATTGAATGAGTTTCTAAATTTTAGTTGGTTCAACCATTTCCAAAGAAATGTTTGGACAAGTTGAACGTGTAACTTAATGCAAGTGTATAACCAAATTCGTAACCATAACCTTAGTTCAATGAAGAGGGAAGCTTATCTAATAGCTTATGCATGTGAACAAAAAGGGAGAATAATGGAGATGGAAGAGTCATCCTAACCAAAAGGTACTAGAAGGTTGTATCATATCCATATAGGGGTGAAATAAAATCATATTAGATTTAATTCGTACTATCATGAATCGACATTAGTCATAATATCATGTGGATGTGACCATAAGGGTATGACTCAACTTTTTACCCAATAAAATTAAGCCAACACTTAATCATATATATGAAAATATCATAAAATGTTTATTCAACATGTCATTTTACTTCTTATTCATACCGCTATTCGACCCTTCCTATGATCCATCATAAAAATTTCTGTAAAAATGAGCTTACTGGAGCAAACTACTACTAATTGTGGCTTTTCCTAGGATTCTTGGTCTTAAAGAAGTTGTTAGCACTCCATTTGCAACAGTCGAGTTATGGGAAGGAAAGAATTCAAAAGGGTCATGTTCAAGGGAGAATTATATGTACACCCTTCAGGTTATCCGATGGTCAATTTTCATTAGCTGGAAATGTTAGATGAAGAAGAGAGCTTGATGTATGGTGGTAGATTCTTCCAAAGGTCAAGGCATTGTAGTAGTGAGGATGAGATAAAGAGGCATTGCAGATCAACGATCCAAAAGCACAACGAAGAAGATCGATGATGGCATATGGTTCCACAGGCCAAAAGATGTGAGGAAATACCTAAGTTGGGTATTCGTGAAGCCTGTTAAAGGGGACAAGCAATGAAAGTCCAAGATCTAGGTGAAGCTTGATCGACGGCCTGAGACGGTTTCGTTGGGAAATTATGCTCGGTAGAAGGAAATTTCCCAAATCGCAAAACAGTTTAAAAGGTGTAAATATTTGACGGTGGAGATGAGATCAGGAGAAGATCTATGATCCTAGCTAATTTCGTGATCCAATCTTTTCAGATAAAGCCATGATTCTAAATTGTGAAAAGTGGTATCGAATTTAAGGATCAATGGTCACGACAAAGGTGGGGATAGATCTACGGTCATGGTTCATTTCGTGATCTGAACTAGCGTGGATGAGGTTAGGGTCTCAATTCATGAAATATGGTAGGGTATACCCCAATCAACGGTTGCATGGAGAGGTAAATCTTGATCAATAGATAAGAAGCATACCATGGTCTAAAGCTGCTCGCTAGATCCAGGAAACAGGAATTGGTGGCAGAATTTAAAGAAATGTGGACGAAGGATATTAAAGACTCCCAAATCATAGGGCTGAAAGGGCCTCAAGGCTATAAGTATCACATCCAGCACAAATCTGACAGTAGAAGATACGTTCCCACAGATGATCTACCTCCCGGTAGATTAACTGATTCCCCTAGATTCCATATGTAGCATGTGCATAGGAGAAATTGTCCTTGTGGAGAAGCCATATCACCTAAAGACAGATGACCCTTGTGAAGTTTGGCATGTGTAAATGAAGAAAGTATTCAGCGAATACACTCTTCACATGGGGTAAGGCCAATGTGATGCAGGAGACCATATTGTTTCCTACATCACAAGAGCAAGGGAGCATGAGAACGTCCACTCCATATGCTTTACAACATCTATTGACTACACTAGGTGGTGCCTCCAAATATTTCCCATAGAAAATGGTAAGGTGCTGCATCCGATGAAGCGACGTGACTAGATCTCTAGCAGGTAAAATATCACTCTGCCCACACACTCACACATGCCGGCACTAAGACAGTCGATGACATAATGTGTGGGAATGCTGACCTATCATTACAGAGTCCAGCCTCATAGCCTTATATATATGCCTTTGAAATGTTGGGAATGGGTTAACGTAATTTCAAAGCCCGAGGTTTCATTTCATTATGAGTCCATAGAACTTCAAGGAGTTGGCGATGGAAATCTGGTTCGAAAAGCTGGTCCTTCTGGGCATGCTGATGGTTGGTGAGAAAATTTCCACACTCACCCATCGCCTTGGTTTTCCATTCCAAGGATGACACAATCCATTGGGGCACAGATGCAAAGAATTTCTAGAGATACACCCATCTTCAGATACCTGCACCTACAATGGCGCATTACTTGGGCACTCACCTCCCATAGGTTTTTTTCTAAGAACCCCCGATACCATCACTTCCTTGAAAGCCTCCACACAAGGAGAGAGTCCTGGGCTGCGCTTTGTGGGAGCAGTCATTTGGATGGGAACTTTAGGGGTCCAATGCCTACACAACCCTATTTGTGAATTCCACTTGCCAAAGGTGATGGAGATAGTGGAGGTATGCTCCGCCATATTTCTTGTGGGAGAGCCTACCTTATAAGAGGTGAGGAGTACAAGAATAACAATCCACTGCAAAGGCTTTCCTTGGACGGAAGTAATATGACCCTCCCTCCAGACCCCACGTCTAACAATGTTACCCAGAGAGGGAGGGGCTGTAGGGAAGGTTGAGCAGGGGAAAGATGCAAAATGCCTAGCCAGTTTGCATCCATGCAGAAAGCCGCCTTTGATCATGGAGGAAACACAAATTTGGGACAGAAAGAGGGGTGCTATGCTGACTCAACAAGCTGGTTAAGAGGTCCAAAATCTAGTAAAGGGTGACTCACCTAGAAACAACCTGAAAGGCGTCATACTCAGATTCTACAACAATAGCCAAGCATGTCAGGCTATCACTCAGGTCGAGCATGCCTGTTTGCTCCATAATGTTTGTTCATATTTGTAAATCGTGACAATAGTACCACATTCTAGAACTGTTAGTGTCTGATTGTGATTGAAAACATTTTTTTAGGTTTTGTTTCAGAGAATAGTCTTAGCACTAAAATAGTATAAATAGACTCCTGATAGAGGGAGATGAGGGGGTTGGGCAACTTTAAAGGGTTGCGGCTCTCCATTGTAACTAGTCTCTGGTTTTCATGTTATGGATAAATTTGTAGAGGAAGGATTGTATTTCATGGTAGAGATTCATATGTTGTCTTTTATTTTAATATGTAATTTCTTTATGTGAAAATGTTCATCTTGTTTTCATTCCAGTTTTTTAGTTTCTTTCATGTCTAAAATAAGTGTATAGCAATTTGGAATTGATACATGTTATGCTACATCTGTTGTTTCAGATATTCATTAAATATTTCTTCTAAAGTCATGCATAATTCATCATGTAGATGCTCTGTGTGATGGGTTGTTTCCTCTCATTTACTAATCACCCGCTAAATATCTCCTAATTACAAGAGACAGCTATCTTGCCTCTGTTTGTAAATTTATGCCATTCTTTACCTCCTGCAATATGTTCCCTACCCGGACTATCGACTCTATTTCCCAATGGTTTCCTTCTCTAATAGTCCAACCTACATCTTGCATCAATGCACCTACCCTATTCAGGAGTCTGGCCTCCTGACCATTCTTGATCAAATATCTTACATGAAGTAAAGCTTGAGGGTAAGCGAGAGATCCCTCTCTAACTGTGCTGGGCCAGAGGCGCAGTCTAAAGCGGTTCTGCAGTTGCCCGGGAGAGAACCCTTTCTCTCCCAACCTATGGGATCAATCCCAGCACTAACATAAGTTATATGAAATAGTTTTCTGGCATTCTTCCTTATTCATCTAGGATTTTAAAACTGATTTCGGTATTTACATTATCTTGAAAACACTTTATCATTTTGGCAATGAGTCTCTTATAAGCAAAAATAAAAATAGACAGTTTGTAATTTCCCCAAGCCATACAAGAAAACTAAGTAATTTCCAAAATAAATTAAGAAAGTTAAATCATGTTGTTGTAAGTGTGTAAAATAAAGAAAACTAAAAATGGAAAGGATTTAGATATATATATTTATCGAAAAATAACAGTGCTCAAATATATAATTGTATAAATTTATTATCTACTAGGTGATGAAGAGATAAGTGAAAGGACCATAGGGAAAACTAGTCACCCTTTCCTTGTTGTAAGGATATCTTGTCATCTCAAAAATTCTTGAGCTCACCTTCGAATTTGTTGGAGTTTACAGCTATGGGTCCCATTTCTAGGATAAACATATCCTAGATATTGATTGAATTCAAATTGTCGGATCCAAGGCCATCTTACAGTTATTCTTTAATGGCATCATAAACAATAGGCCTAAGCATATTTTATTGTTAAACTGTGTTTCTAGTGGTGCATTAACTATATCTCTTTTACCTGATATTCCCCCACTGCTAGTAGGCATGTTCAGTAACCCGATAGGTTTATCTTGGTACCATGCAAGCATAGCCCCGTTGCCAGTGAGCATGTTCATTACCCCGGTATTTTTACTTTCATTTATAGAAATTCCTTACTGTTAGGTTGTTACTTAGCATTGAACTGGTACTAGCAGGTTTGTTTAGTACCCCGGTGGGTTTTCCTTTTATAAAGATTCTGAGTATAGGAAGTCGAGTGGTACTAGAGCGTGCTAAGCCCTGTTAAACACATAAGTGAAATTATTTTTCATAAAACGGCCTTAATTATAGTTCATGTCAAAAGAGAATAACTTAAAGTTGTTCCTAGGTCTTTCAGTCTATTTTCTTTATAAGAATAATGTTCCCCACAAGAAGAAATTCCACTTATCTGGAGTGTTCCAAAAAATATTTAAGAGTCAAGTTTTGTTAACAAGTCTAGATGGGATATTAATATCTAGGTGTTAAAATGATGGAAAACAAGATAATTGAAGTGAATATTTTGAGCACTTGTTAAAATAATCAGGAATGTACATATCTAAATCAAACAATCATATATAAAGCATAACAAAATCATAAAATGAATGGTTTAAAAATTAAACTTCAAATTCAAGATATGATGTTAGTGTTTTTAGAGCACTTTCCTTTTCACGCAATATCCTATAGAAAATAACTTGTAACTGAATTTCAAAACAATTTATTAGATGATTTATTTTATTCTTGAAAACATAGAAGAAGAGCCCCCTAGGATTAGACATGACTCTTATTTATTCAAAGAGATATACACATACTGACATATTTACAAATGATGATGACCTATACTATTTTTTTTTAAGAATTAGGAGGAGGAAGAGTATTTGGAGAGATCAATTCAATGATTACCTCTATATTGATAGGATCCATTTCGATCCCCTAGGTCAAAACATGATGCCCCATGCAGATATAACATGGAGGAATTTTGTTTAATAGACATTCCTATCGAGGATGTTTAGTTTTACATTTTGGACAGACATTGCTTTTTTCTGCTCATTCTTCTTCCTGGTTCTTTATGTAGGTTTGGTTTCTAGAGTGAGTGTACCTAGAACGTTTCTTTCGAGGTGGGAATGGGGCAACCCAGCATGATTTTCCAGGAGAAATATTCCTTTGATCACCCATTCTTTTATTGGTTATTATAGGAGTAGGGGATGCTGCTATGGATGTTTCAATTTGAGGGGTTACTTTTACCAAATGGAGCTTCAACCTAAGTAAGATTAACAAAATTAATAAAGTTCAGATCCCCCACTTCAAGAGTTATAATATCTGACTCAATTACTTAGTGGAATATTAAGATGTTCCCTAGTTACTTCTTTTTAAATTTTGTCAAGAATAGGGCCCTCGGGTCCTCTTTCCAGGATATCTTCTCTTTC
This sequence comes from Pseudotsuga menziesii, assembly GCA_001517045.1. Taxonomy (NCBI): domain Eukaryota; kingdom Viridiplantae; phylum Streptophyta; class Pinopsida; order Pinales; family Pinaceae; genus Pseudotsuga; species Pseudotsuga menziesii. The sequence goes on along the minus strand of LPNX010840821.1, from coordinate 1,368,353 downwards.
TATAATTTCCCCCCTTTAAGAATCTCTTGATGTGTCCAACAAAACTACTTCCTATAAGTGTTTTTCTTTCGATGACTTTTCACTGAGTTGATGGTTGAGGTCAAAATGTTTCTTGCAAAAACTTAACAAAAGTTTACTATCTTAACTACTACTACTACTACTACTAGATGTGGGGGTGCCTATTATAACAGATGTGCATGTTCTTACCTCTCATCTTACCTCTCCCTTGTTACCAGCCTACATCTATTCTACCTTACGAAACAACTCATCGACAACGACGCCAAAAATGTTGGGAAAAATATTGTCTTGAATAATTTACCTAATATTTAATTATTGACCGGGGTTAGTAGTCTTAGAGTTTATAAAAAATATATGTGAAGGTAGAGAGTATCATGGTAATACTTCAATAAGCTAAAGATCAAAATACCTTGAGTTGAACTCCCATGGATCTAATATAGTTAAGTTAATAGAACATAGGTCTAGGTAGAGTGGTATCCAATCATGAAAAATGTTATGACAATGAACTTTTCTATCTAGAGAGATTGGTTTTCACTTGAGAGAATTAATACATCAAGAAGGATTTACAATATTATACATACATTGAGAAATGTCCAGTTACAAGAAATAGTAAACATGATTATTTATACACAAATAAATCCTATTTACAAAATACTATAAGAAGGTAGACATAATTTATGAACAAACAGAAAACTTAGAAGATGATCTAAATTCTATTTTATGGATTCCTTTAACTATTACATGCTGAAGAGAACGAATTGTATTAATATAAGTAATGTGTAAACTACTTAATCCTTTAATGCATGTAACTTCGACCTTATATATAAAAGAACAACTTAAATCATAGGTTCAATTACAAATCAATACAATGAATTAAACTACATGACATTATTTCCTAGGCATAAGGTAAAAAGAAAGAAGAAAGAGAAATAAGGTTTAACAAAGGGGTCTAAATAATCTTATCTAAAGGTCATAAGAGAAAATACAATTATTATCTAACCATTACTTATCAAGAAAAAATCAGAAAACTAAGAAAATAGGATTAAAATAGAGTAAAGACACACAGGATTGAATGAGCGACTCGATAGCAGGTGAAAACGAAGGTCTCTATAAAGGGTGGGACAGGCTGTTTGAATGACAGTTTGATTGAAGAAAATGCTAAAACTTTAAGAAAATAGTAAATCTAAATTGTTTATTGAAGTCAGTTGTCTTATGCATGTGCTAATTCAATGTAAAAGTAAGAAGTAAACCTACTTAATAATTGAATTCCATAACAATATAACCTAAGCTAATTTCATAATTCGAAAAGGGAATTTACATCATTGAAATACTCTTAAGAAATTTTTTAACAAAAACTGAAATAAACAGAACTGCATTTACTATAATTTAATCAAAGGAATTTAATCTAGAAATCACATAATGAATTATAAAGTATTTGCTTAAGAACTTGAAAAATATACTAGACACAACCGGTTGCTAACTGATAAAATAAACCTACATAATCAACATAATATTAAACTAAAATCTATGCTACATAAAACATAAATGATTACAGAAACAAAACTACACAAACGACTGATAAGAAGAATTATACTAATTGCATAAGAAAGAAATAACAGAACCTACACAAAGATGTAAAAAACTCTGTTGTTTGGGGGCCCTCCTAGTGAATAGGGTAATCCTCTTCTTAATCAAAGAATATCATACATAAAGCAATAGGAATTTCATTAAATTAAATCTGTATCGTTACAGAGTTTTCAGACTTAACTGATCATAAAAATAAAAAGACTCTCCCGATTCTAAATCACATAACAACGCCTATATATACATTATTTGATGAAGGGCGAGCAAGTCGACCTTTAGTGGTAGACTTCTCTTCATGATAAGGCAGTCATTATAGCAAATAAATGCATTAACAACTAGCAGCTGACAGTTCCTCCTCCTTCGCAGATCGGGTTCCTTTTGGCGCGCAATGTGGCGTATGACTTCAGTATTAATTGGAGTCGGCGTCAAGGTGTCACGCAAAGATATTAGATGTGCAATTATTATAGAAGATGGATGATGTTGAGATTCTGGCTCATGGTGATGACAGTTCCGGGCCATTTCGTTCCTTTAACACACAGAAATATACTACTAACAATGCGTGGTCTATTTGGTGACCTCGACGATAAGCTGGATATGCTCTCAATATATCTAGCTAAACGTGTGTTTGTTTGTTAGCCTGTGTAAAAGACCATATAACCTGCAAAAAATCATACACATGAATTAATACATTGAATATGCTTCATATTATGTCAATTTTAACCATTGAAACTGTAAAATGATGATAATAAATAGAATTGACATAAACCTTAAATTTGTTCATACTTGAGGCTTGAATGATGAGTTGCATGGTGCAAAAGATGCCAAAAGGTAACAAAACATGCATTAATATGTAAAGTATTTGACCAAAAAATGGTGACAAAATGGGTACCAACACATGCATCAGTTTAGGAGCCTCCTAAATCAATCCCTACAATACGGGAGCTAGTGGGAGTGCCGATACCAACCAAGTTCAATTGAGTTGAGTTGGTGACTAGTCAAGCTCAATTAGGAGTTCGTTACATTTAGTTCTAGTCCTCTACATTTAGTTAGTGCTAGGTTTGCATGGATGCATGCAGGAGAGGCGCAGTCCTCACCTACCACAGTCAGTTAAGATTAGTTAACAATGAATTAGACACTTGATTTGTATTTTAGAACTTTGATGAACTCTGATAATGATTTATACAAGGTCAGTTAACCATTCAATCCTTCGATAATGATTTAGACAAGGTCAGTCAACCATTCAGTCCAGTAGAGTCTAATCAAATCAATTTTCCTCACATGGATTTGAATTACTTGTGGCTATTTAGCCATTGTACTTCATTGTAATTATTATCTAATTACCTTTGATTAATGAAAGCATTCACAGTTGCAAGCCAGTTTTACACTGTTTCATTCTTCAATTACTAAGTAAATTGTGTGATCTATTCGTGTGAGTTGTGTGTTGATCCATAGATCTATGTGTTCAATTTAATATGGTATCAGAGCCTCGATAGGACAAGGAACTTCTCCTACTATAGATCCATAATTGAATCATTTTTTTTGAGAAAAATTGCTCCTTCCAGTACTACACCAGAAGTAGAAAATTTACCACTTAATATCCCAAGTTAAGGAATTGTTGATCAAGATTTCTTGATCAACTATGCTGGGTGTGAAGGAAATTCCAAAAGTGTATACTGTCAACCTTATTTTCTCTACTTGATTTTTTGATTTATAGGTTTATCATTCCTCTTCACTGCATTCTCTACAAGCAGCTCAGTCTCCTTCACAACATTCACTACAGCAGCTCAGTCTTCTCTACTACATTCTAGATGGACCCTCCAATGGAGCTCCTTACTCCTTTCAACTATCACTAGTGGAAGGAGGAAATGGAGATGCATCTACGCTCCAAAAGACTCTTCAGACTGACAATGGAAGTAGAGAAAGAGCCAATTGATTATGTTGACAAAGAAAAGTATTGTAACATGATTGATGAATCCTACGGATGCTTGTGCCTCTCAATCTCTCAAGATATTCTCTTCCCTATCAATGGATTGAAGACTCCTAAGGAGGTTTGGGATAAGCTTTCCTACTTCTTTGAAAAGCAGGATGATCCGAGGGTCTATCAACTGGAGAATGAGTTGATCTCTCTCCATCCAGCCAATTTTGAAACACTCAATGACTTCTTCACAAAATTCAAGAATCTAGTGTTCCAATTGAAGCTGTGCAAGGTAGAGAAGGAGGATGATCAACTCATCCTTTCCATTGTCTCCAAGCTTGGTGCAGACTATTCAGTATTTGTATCAACATTTCATTCTGTGAAGCTCTCTACTCCAAACTGGAAGATGCCTACTCTTGACTTTTTCATTGAATCTCTTGCTCAAGAGCATGCCAAATTGATCCAAATGGGGATAATTCGATCTTCCATAGATCAAGCACTTGTTGCAAGAGGACCTAAGGTATCAAATGACAAAGGTAAGAAAAAGGATAAGTCTCCTCTACATAAAGAGTATTCAAAAGAGCCTTCAAGTTCGAATAGAATCAAGAAGGATGGAAAAGAAAATACACCATATTCTTACCGTGGAAGGGGATTTCATCCAGAAAGCACCTCTATGAGAAGAAAAATGGATGAGATGGCTCTTCTTCTGAAGAAGCATAACATTACTGTACCTTCTAGCACAAGGAAGGTTTACCAGAAGGAAGAAACTAAAGAATATGAAGAGACATGCCATGCATTGAAGGCTAGCTACTCCATAGCACATACTTTCCTCATTGATTCTGTAGATTCCAATTAGATGGTTGCATTCAGAGAATCATTCTCTTCCTTGAAGGATTTTGATGGTCCTATTATTCATATGGGAAATGGCAGTACAGTTCAAGCCAAAGGGAAGGGATCTATCGAGCTTGAACATGGAAATTTCAAAGATGTGCTTTATGTTCCCTCCCTAGCTGCAAACATGTTATCTGTATACCAGATGATTCATAATGGCTCTCCAAAGTGAGTCATATTTGGTATTGAATCAGTGGATATCAGAGATATCTCTACTGGGAACATCATAACTAAGGCTACTGCAAATCATGCCTCCAAGGCATATGAGTTCCCACACTTCATGCAATTTTCAAAACCAGTGTACTCTCAACAACCACTTGCAAGGGAAGGTAAAAAAATTTCATGTATATCTTTTGTAGTTTCCACTAGTATTGTAGATCCAGCTATATCAGTTTATGATATTGAGAATCAGGGTAATTCAAATCTAGATCCAGTCCCTCCTTCCAAATTGGAAGCTAGGAAGATGACTAGAAATCAATCTGACACTCAGAAGGGAAAGACCCTTGCGCTATGTCATGCAATATTACCTCCTTCAGAGAGATGCAATAGAATCCCTTTAATATACTTCATGGCAAGGGATAAATCTCACTACATTCAAAAGAATAGAGCTGATCATACACCTCTTCATACCACGGGGAATTCACTTGTTGACCAATATCCTATCAGGTTAGTTCATATTGTGGGTTTCAAAATTATCAAAAAATGAACCAATATATTGTAGGTAATAGGGGGGATGAGTGGTTTAAGGTGGGCNGGTGGGGAGGAGGTTTTAAGTATTGGGAGGGGGTTTCAACAAAAATATTTTGGGTCAATATCTCTGGAAATTAAGGGTATTCTTTAATATCCCACGATTGCATGTGCTATGTGAGAGGTTCAGTAAGTGAAGTCCCCGTGCTTCATATAGCAAGAGACAAAGGTTACATTCCTCCTTCCTTCCATCATCATTTTGGGAGAAGATGGAGAAGTCTACATGCACGTGGGCTTCACTTGTTGACCAATATACTATCACATTAGTTCATATTGTGGGTTTTAAAATTATCAAAAATTGAACCAATATATTGCAGGTATTGGGGGATGAGGGGTTTAAGGTGGGTCTAGGTAGGGTGGTTTATAAGGATTGAGCTATAAAAAGGGGTCAGGAGGAGGTTTTAAGTATTGGGAGGGGGTTTCAAAAAAAATAGTTTGGGTCAATATCTCTCAAATTTAAGGGTATTCTTTAATATCCCACAATCGCACATGTTATGTGAGAGGTTCAGTAAGTGAAGTCCCTATGTCTACATGCCATGCCATAGGATACCTGTGCATAGAACATCATGCATGTTGCTCCGCTACATCATAGAGATTGCATCAACACATTTTCAAGTTTTTTAAACTTGAATCTTGATTATATTTTCTTAGTTAGAGGGAGACTTTTTTCCCATGTGTTTTTTACCCCAACTCCTTGTATTGAGAAGTTACTTTACTTTAATTAATGTAATGGGTGACCTATGGTCTTAGTTACCAGGGCCCACAGATTTTCCAAGTTAGCATTCAAGGGGGGTGTTAGGATTATTAATACTCCCTTGTCCAATTTGGTCATATGTCTAAATCAGGATTCATGTCTAAATTGGGAGTCCATCTAGCCTATTTTTAGTCACTAGAACCATTGGTTCCACTTGGCCTAATTGGGGGACATGTTCCAGTTACTAAAGTGTGGGGAACACTAATTGAGGCCTACTGCCACTAATTTCACTTGAATCCATCATTTTAGGAGCCTTCTAGATCAATCCCTACAATTTATGAGCCACTAGGAGTGCCGATACCAACCAAGGTCAGTTGAGTTGATTTGGTGACTAGTCAAGCTCGGTTAGGAATTAGTTACGTTTAGTTCTAGTCCTCTACATTCAATTAGTGCTAGGTTTGCATGGATGCACACAGGAGAGGTGCATTCCTCACCTACCACAGTTAGTTAATCTTAGTTAACACTGAATTATACACTTTATTTTTGTTTTAGAACTCCGATGAACTCCGATAATGATTTAGACAAGGTCAGTTAGCCATTCGGTCTTCTGATAATGATTTAGACAAGGTCAGTTAACCATTTAGTCAAGTAGATTCTAATCAATTCGAATTTACTCACATGGATTCAAATTGCTTGTTTCTATTTAGCCATTGTACTTCATTGTAATTATTATATAATTACCTTTGATTAATTAAAGCATTCACAGTTGCAAGCCATTTTTGCACTGTTTCATTCTTCAATTACTGAGTAAATTGTGTGATGTATTCTTGTGACTTGTGTGTTGATCGATATATCTATGTGCTCATTTTAATAGATACGACCCCCTAAATTTTATCTCCACCCACATAAAGGATGTTGCTACACCGTGATTGTATTTACCAACACCCATTGGAAGGAGGTTGTGACCCCCTACTCCTTTCCCCATCCAACCTCCTTGCTATGAAATGTGATTGTAAAGAAATATGGCAAGTAGAGAAATGCATTTTCTTAAAATTTCATAACTAATGAAATCCTATGATCTACATCTTTGTATTCTTATCAAATAGTTTCCCAAACTACACTATCTTAAAGCAATTATGATATATGCATCTTTCTTTTCAAATTTCACAACTACTACAATCCTTGATCCACCTCGAACAATTTTCCCAAAATACGATGTGTGAAAAACAAATTTGATATGCATCTTTTCAATTTGTTTGCATTCTGCGTATATATAAGACTTTCATCTTAGTTATACTTGATTTTATGTGTTCTATGTCTTACTAAATAGACTATTCACACATATAGACTATGGGTATCCTTTCATATAATGTTGTTCTTTTTGCACTGTGGCTCCACTACAAAAGATGTTCATTTTCAATCAATGAGCCATTGATTCCCCAAAAATGTTTGAAGCTTGTCCATAAGTTATGTCATATCTTCATTTCCACAAGTATACTTCACCTCATCCATCTCTTTCTTATTTATAATATTCTTAACTCAATAGATGTGTTCCCTTGGTGAAGTCCCTTGACTTCGGATAATGTCCCATTGGATTGCATATTTTTCAACTTAGGACTTGCGTTGACATGCCAAGTTTACACAAACCATCATTGTAGTTGGTGACACACATATGCCAACACCTTTGTGGGACTTTTACATAAATTAGTTTCTTGCTTGGTTTCTTTACAAATATTTGCACCTCTTACCAAATTTCTTGTGGGATCATTAAACAATATTATTTATCTTCATTTATGGGTCTCACAAGAAATATTTATGCATTTGTGTTGTATACAATATTATTCTATGTTCATGCATATGTGCACATTTGCGACCAAGATAGGACTTTCATCTATTGATCCTTTGATACTTTGATCTCTTGACATATTCTATTCTTTGGCATCTTTGATCCTTTGACACTTTGATATATTGACATATTCAATTCTTTGACATATTTGGTCCTTCGACATCAATGGAAACATACATTCAACAAAACAACCTCACTAATATCACAAATATTTTGCAGAAAGAATTAAGAAGAAATTTATTGTAATTCACTCAAAAAATTGAAACATGGATGGGAAAATGTTACTACTCTGTCATTTAGCAATATATTGCCTATCAAAAAAATTATACAATCAAAATTATTTGAATCCTTTAAGATTAATTTGAAATAATCTCAAGTAGGAGGCTTATTTAACTTATAAATGATCTCTAGACACAACTTTAGTGGTACCTCAAGATGGGAGACTAATTAACCTATGGTTAATGGAGCATGAATAATTAGTATGGTTAAAATCTATGGAGTAGGTCCAAAGGAGGTGCATGCATGATTGATATTGGTGATAGGTGGACATCAAATCTCATGATCAACTCTTAGTAATGGAATCAAGTTGCATGAACCAATTAACCGATGGTAGGTGCCTAAAATATAGGGATCTGAATCAAGTGCTCCAAAATTCATGCATGTGGGAACATATGGTCCTAAAAAAGAGGAAAATGGCACATGGGTGGATCATAAGGTGAAAATGGAATAGGATCAAGGAACTACATGTCCAACAACATCGTCTATGTATTAGTTAGATAAATAATTATGCATGAACATAAAATATTGTTGCATGGAGGTCAATACTGATGCATGGAGGTCAAGTATTGATGCATGTCTAGTGTCTAGATGGAAGATATTCCAACACCCCCATTAAGCTTAACTATGAGGAAATAATGAAAAAAATAGGGAAATGGTTACTGATACCAAAGGTCACCCCATACAATAATGTTATAAATAACTGAAAAAGAATAAGGAAAGAGGGAAAAGCTAGTGGTAAACAAACCCATCCTCAAAATAGACTATGAAAAATCTAATCATGCCTTCACTAAAGTGCCAACCACCTTAAGGAGAGATTGAATTTGCATGAAATTTTTCATTGAAAAATACTTGGTGAAAATATTTGCAATCTGTTGTTCTGAAGGGCAGTAAAGTAGTGAGATGGCATGACCATGCACTAATCCTCGAATATAATGCATATGTATCTTGATTTGTTTGGTCCTTTGTCTCTAAACCAGATATGTGGAAATTTTGATTGCACTCTGATTGTCACAAAAAATTACCGGTGGAGTATTGTAGTGAATACCAAACTCTATCAATATGCCCTACAACTAGATGCATTTTGTGGCTGCATTCACTGCACCTCTATACTTGGCTTCAATTGATGAAAGAGAAATCATTGATTTATTTTTCATTGACCAATAGATAGGATCAAATCCAAACATGAAAACATATCATGATGTAGATATGATCTAAGCTATATCTAGCCTATTCTGAATTTTTGTACCCAACAAGGTTCAATGGAGACCTAGCTGCATAATGAATACTAAAGTTATTTTTCCCTTGCACATAGTGCAAGATCCTTTTATCTTACTTCCAGTGAAGCTCATGAGTCTTCTACATATACCTAGAGACTACACGTACTGCATAAGATAGATATGGGAAAGTATGTGTAAGAAACAAAATACTCCCAACCAATTGCCTATACAAGGTACTATCTACCATAGGTTTAGGAGAACCATCCTCGAGACTAACTCCAGAAATAAAGGGGAATACTATTGGTTTGGATTATTTCATGTGAAACATGTCAAGTAAGTTTGATTTGTACTTGGATTATGCAACCTTGATCCCTGAAACACTCTGAGAGACTTCAATACCAAGAAACTATTTTAGCAATCCCAAATTAGACATATAGAAGGCATTGTGTAAGGATGTTTTGATAGAACTGATGCAAGATGAGTGGCTCCCTATAAATCATCAACATAAAGAATAATAAGGAGAACATATTTACCATTTTGATTCATGTATACATTCTAACTTGACTTTCACCTCTAAAAGTTTTGTGACAGTTGAAAGGAGTCCATCTTGGCATACCATGCTCTAGGAGCCTGCTTAAGCCCATACAAGGAAATCCTTAATATGCACACTAATGAAGGATTCTCAATGTATCATTCATGTTTCTTCATGTATATATCCTCCTCTATATCTCCATGAATGAATTCTCTCTTCAAATACATATTTTACATTTCCGAATTCTTGGATGCAGCGAAAGACAAAAAAAGACAGATGGATTCCATATTAGCCCCTGGAGTGAAGGTCTATGAATAATAAATCCCTTCAACTTTTGAGAAACCTTTGGAAAACATTCAAGATTTATATTTTCATTTATCTCCATTTAAGCCCATATTTGTTCTGTAGACCCACTTACACTAAACAAGCTTACTACAAGGAGGAAGAGAAACCTACTCCCAAGTTTTTCTTTCCTAAAGAGATTAATACTCTTCATCCATAGTTGCTATCAATTTCATATCTTGGGAGGCCTCAAAGAAGGTCTTTGGATCTGATCCAACCATTCGAAAGAACTTTACATAAATAAAGGGATTTGTAGGAGAGAGTGAAAAATTTTCACTTTGATACTAATATCTCATTCTTCTTGGATCTAGTGGATTCCCAACAAACTCACCAGTGTCTTATATGGTCTTTTCAACCCATTTAGGAAGTGGCGCTAGATCTTGTGGATCTACTAGATCTATTATTTCATCATATTTACTTTCTATATTATATTCTAAACCTTCATAGGAGGATGATTCACTATCATGTTCAACATCTTGTGGTGGGGTAAAAGTTGAGCATTAATATTCCTCATGGTGGACTTCATGCAATGGCCATTCTTCGAACTTGACACTTATTTCTATGAAGGTCTTCATGGTGGAAAAATCTAGTAGCTTATAGGCCTTTGCAATCTATGTATATCCAACCAATATTCAATATTTTCTTTGAGTCTCTAAGGCTCTCCTCTTCTTTGATGGAATCCTTTCCCATACCTTGAAACCAAAGACTTTAAGACAAGACACATCTGGGTTGTATCCCATCCATGCTTTGAATATAATTTTTCCTTTTAGGTCCTTATGTTGAAATCTGCTCTGGAGGTAACAAGAATAATTAATAGCTTCTACCCAAAATATGGGAGACAATGCCTTTTATTTAAGCATACAATTAGCTATCTCTTTTATGGTTATGTTTTTTCGTTCAACCACACCATTCTATTGTGGTGTGTATGGAACAATGTGTTGCATTTCAACACCTTCATCTACACAAAATGAGTAAAATGATTTCTTGACACACTCTCCTCCATTTCCAGTATGGAGGACCTTGATCTTACTTCTAGTGAAATTTTCTACAACAACTTTAAAAAACATGAAATATTCAAAGGCTTATGATTTCAACTTTAGGAAGTAAAACCAACTAAATCTCAAATAGTCATCTATGAAAATAATAATATATCTGGAATTATTTAGAGAAAGGTGAGGGAGAGGTCTCAATATGTCACTCTAAATCAAATCAAGAGGAGACGAGGCTCTCCTTTCCTTTCCTTTTTCAAATTTATGCTCAGGATGCTTACCAATCAAGAAACCTTGACATAAACCTTTAAGAAATCTGATGTTTGGGAGACCTTAAACCATGTTCTAATTGTGTATTTATTGCAGTTACTTGTAGTTGAGGTGTCCAAACCTCTTATGGAAAATTATGGTAACTTAATTGGCATGGGTAAGGACCACACTATTATTTGAATAAGGCATCAAATGAGAGAACTCATAAATATTGGAATCATGATTAGCAAGTCCTTGTGCAATTATTTTCCCAGAAGAGATCTCAACAATCCCAACACTACTAGGAGTAACAATTACTTTCTTTCCAACTCCTATATGAGTCATTTGATAGACTATAAGAAGGTTGGATCCCAAGTAAGGAACATACAACACATATTAGAAGTATTCATTCTCATGGTTGATTCTTCCTATTCCTTGGGAAGGGACTTTTGAATCATCTCCCATTAGGATGGAAGGACCAATAGTAGGTTAGAATTCTAATTAGATATCTTTGGATGCGTACATGTGTCTAGAATCTCCGGCATATATGATGAAATAAAATGCATTCAAAGCACCATCCATGAGATAATTGTTAGATATTTAAAAGTTTTATGCCCAATAACAAGAAGATCATTCAAATAATAACAAGAACAATAAGACAAAGAAGACACAAATATTTATCCTAGGAAACCCTCATGGGGAATAAAACCCAGCAAAACTTCCTCGATATAAGATCTAACCAAGTATAGTGTAAGACCACAAGACTAAGATAAACAACTTCTTCTCCTCCATACAGACTCCTCTTTCTCTCTTTAGCAAACTTGCTTGAGTTTTGAGTGTGTCCAAATGAGGAGGGAACCTCATCTATTTATACACATACACTATGAAGTGTAATAACCAAAAAGGTCTGATTTCACCTCTCCAACATGGATAATTTTAGGGGCTATATATAGCCCATGGGATATATTAAGGGGTTTACAAACATTTAGTGGGATATTTTTTTGTATGGAAATGGTTTTTTTAGCTAAAATATATTCACCCAATATTTATAACAAAAAAATAAAATCCAAAATGAATAGCCTCTCATATATTAATGAGGAAAATGAAAAGAAACTATTTTCTCCCTAGCAAAATATCCCTCCAATCTATCCCCCCCCCAACTTCTATGGAAAATCTAGTGAAATCACTCTTTCACTCCCATTTTTTTCATAATGGAGGCTCCCAAGGGTTATTTCTCCCTCCATTTTCCTTGTAATTCAGGAATATAGTTTCATTTTCATGTATTTTTAGTCAATTTTGTGTGATACCTTCTTTCAACCTTTGATTTCCAAAATTGGAGGGAAAATAAGGGGATATTATTTTCTATATAAATGATACAATGATTTATGGTTCAACCACATCGGATTGTGCTTGTAGGGTGAAGGTTATGGTTGACGTGATTCCACTTTTCTTTCTTAGTTTTATCGACATTTTAATCTTCACATAACATATCCATTTCCAAAATCTCAAGTCTTAAAGAGGCATGCCACACATGCAATTTATCAGAGAATAGAAACTCACATCACACTTTTTATCCAATAATTAACATTGTATACTTTTTATCCACAATTAGAATAGATTATTATATTGTAAATTTACCTTTTATCATGTTTTTTATCATGGATCCTTTTTGAGGCCTATTGAATGTTAGGGAACTCTTGATTCTTAGGGCTCATTCAATGTTATTAGGGTTTTATTCTGTCCTAGGTGTATCCATTTTGTGAAAGTGTTATAGAGCTCAAAATATATGATTTATTTTATTCCTTGTCATGTTTAAGCTATTGACTGGCATTTATATGGTGTTAGTGGATTCTACTCTTCACGAATAGATGCCACACGGGTTTTATATATTCAAACTAAATTTGACCTAGTTGTTTAAAATGTGCTTTTATTAGGATGTTTCTCTACAATTATTATTGGATCTAAGGCGTTAATGAGAGTGTATATGTTCATATTTTATGTCTGTTATAGTTGATGTTTGTGATGTTTGTAATATAAATTAATGCACACTTATTATAATGCAGAGTCTACAATGTAATGGTCATTATTTTGGTTGTCTTCTTGTAGAGTTGTCCAAAGCATATGGGTATATTATTTTATTTGTATTGAGAATCCCATGACTGATATAGTTTTTTACTCACATTGAAAAGTTCATCAATTTATTTGTGACCTAAATTTGTTGGGTTTAGTACTTGTTTTGCAATATATTGTTTTTAGTAAGGGATTTTCCAAGTTTTTACAATATTTTATAATTTAATGAAATATTCACCAATGTTTTACAATATATTATAGTTTAGTGAAAGATTCTCCAATATTTTCAAGATTATATAATAGAATGAAAGATTAGAGAAAAAAATATATATAAATACTATATTATTGATAAAAGAGCCTTCAAGTTTTCCTATATATTAGGGAGATTCACCCATTATTATACAAAATAATTTCAAGGATGTTCTTAAAATTATGCTTTCTCTCCAATAGGGATGAATTTCTTTAGGAGACACACAAATATATTTTAATAATTCTTTCATGGGTACTATTGAATCGATTTACAACAAAGTTTTTACCTCAATACTTTACATGACCAATTACATCAATAACATCCCTAATCAAAGGAACGACATCTCCAAAAGGTAGGGATAACAATAATATAAATGGAGTACAATAGAATATCTTCTGTAGTTATATTATTTCAACACTCCCTCTTAATAAGGAAGTTATTCTACATCATCATCAACAACGACATCTACAACTGTACGATTGATTGGCTGATCTATATGTCATATGAATTTTTATAAAAACAACATCATAAGCTTATCTTCATCACAGGACATCATCATCATGGAACATTGTCATCGTGGAACATCGTCATCACATAATATCATTATCATGGAAAATCATCACCATGGAACATCATCATCATCATCATCATCGTGGAATGTCATCATCGTAGAACATCAGCATCATGAAACATCATCATCAAGGGGAATCATCATCATCTGCAACATCATTGATATGTGAATAATGGAACATCATCATCATATGCAACATCAGTATGTGAATACTGGAACATCATTAGCATCTACAACATTAGTTTGTGAATACTGGAAAAATAACATCATAATTAACATGTTAGTGATTAAAACAACATCATCAACAAATAAATTATATATCATCATCCACATCCTCAACATAGAGATGATGGAACAACATCATCATCATTAGCATAAAATGATAAGACAACATCATCATCATCAACATTTAAATGTTGTAGAAACATCATCATCGACATAGAAATGTTGGTGAAACATCATCATCGACATAGAAATGTTGGAGAAACATCATCATCGTCATCATCAACACTAAGTGTTGGGACCACAACCACATTATCATCATCAACATAGAGTGTCAGAACCACAACATCATCATAAACAACACTAAGTGCTAGGACCACAACCACGTCATCATCATTTAAACAAAGTTTTGGAACCATATAAAGCAACATCATGGTGGGAACTCTGGTAGAACAAACTGGCCATTGTCTAGATTACTAATCCTTTTGGACCAAACAACCCTAGCCAGACATACCAATCTACCTGGGGAACAAAGAATCCTTATCTGGATAACTAACCCTTTCAGGCCAAACAAGCCTAGTCATACATATTAATCCCCCAAGGATCAAAGAAGCCTTGTTAGCACTGATATACCAATCCCAGTGGGATCAACCAGGCATTATCAACATGACATGCCAATCCTAGACTGAGGTGCCACACCATTGCAACAGGAACCACAACCACATCATCATAATCATTCCCTCTTTTGAGGGAGGTCCCTATGGACTACACCAATTTTTTCTTGAAAGTATTCAAACTTTACATGATACAGAGTCTTAGTCAATAGAATGGACACTTCTTCCTTTGTAGGAATATATTAGAGTTTTACAACTCCCTTTTGCACCATGTCTCGAATATAATTGAATTTCATCTTTTTGTTTTGACTTGTCGTGAAAACAGGGTTCTCTTCTATCTTGATGCAACTCTAATTATTTTAGTATATATTATCCACATCCATATATGTATAAAACAATCTTGTTAAAAACATGTGGATCCAAACTACTTCAATATGATGAACATGCATTAATGTATTCAACCTCTATTGTATTGACACCAACACAAATGTTCTTTCTGCTATGCCATGAGATCGCATTTGATCCTAAACTGAAACAACATCCTGAGGAACTATTCCTATCATCAGTGCTCCTAGTCCAATTTGAATATGTATAACCATGTATTTTAATCTCACCATTGGTTTCATATATGAGGCCACAATCCAATTTACATTTAAGGTACCTCATCACATGTTTGGATGCAACTAGGTGAACATGTTGTGGCTCCACCATATACTGACTCGGTGTGTTTACAACAAAACACATATCTAGTCTAATATTAGTTAGATACATTAGTGAGCCAATAATCTATTGGTACAATGTAACATCCATTGTATCTAAGGAGTCATCATTTAGAACCCTCATGCCAGTCACCATCAGAGTGTTCATTTCCTTGTAATCCAACATACCAAATCTATATAGGATTTCAACAACATATTTTCCTTGATTTAGGAAAATCTCATTCAAGAACTTCCATATTTCAAGATGGAGAAAATAGTGCATCATGCCAAGATATTTCATTTCGAATTCAGCAGTAAGATTCTTCTTACATTCATCAATAATATTCTCTTCACCTATTAGGAATAGATCATCAAAATATAGTAATATAATCATAATTCCTTCATCAAAAACCTTATAGTAAAGGTTGGAATCTACTTTTCTTTTGGTAAATCCCAAGTTCATTAGAAATCCATCATTTCTTCCATGCCATGCTCTAGGTGCTTGCTTTAACCCATATAGTGCTTTCTTCAATATGCATACATTTGAATTTCTATCATGGGTTTCAAAACCTACAGGTTGTTCAATATATACTTCTTCTTCTATCATACAATTAAGAAATGCCATCTTTACATCCATTTGGTGTAGCTTCCATTTCATATTGGATTCTAAGGCAAGGACAATTATGATTCTCTTCATAATTAATTCCTTCTTGTTATCAACCCAAATGGCACTTCTCCATCTGAGTGCTGACATCCCTTATGTTGGTACACAAAAGGACATTTTAGGATTAAAGTTTACCAAAACACTATAGATGGGCATGACTTGGGATGCATTTACCCTTGAACCAGCTTGCCATATAATTTTTCTGAGTGTTGAGTTGTGTATGCGACTATCTCCATTGCAACTAGCGTACTGTATGCGACTATCTACATTGCGACCTGCATACATCAGCGTACGTGGGTTTCCTTTAAGCAACTCGCGTGTCATACGTGGGTTGCCTATATCAATAGTCGCGTACATATTGATTCGACCTTAAAAAATATAAAACTTGATTAATGGATATTATTTGGGTCTTAATCATTAACTATCCCAACTGTTTCAACCACCCCAACCTTCGAAACCAATCTATTTCCCAAAGTATAAATATAGGCCTTGGGGAGGGCATTAATAAATCAATATTGGAAAGAAAAGTTATGCTGGTGGTATATCTTCAAAAGTCTTGGAGCAGAAGAACTCAGATTCCTTTGGTTGCAGAGGAGTCCTTGTCTCAGACGCTGGGTTGTACCATTCTCTCATTCATTGATTGTTAATAAAGAGAATTCTTCTTCCAACATTGTGTTGAGTCTCTTTCATGTATCATGGTTAATGAATATATTTGATTATGTATTGGACATATTGTTTATCTAACCCCTTATATATACATGCATGAGATAGTACTTGGAGAATTTGCTCTTTGCAGGTGAAAGAGGTGCATCCTTGGAAGCTTTGGAGAGAAGAGGAACGGAAGAAGATCAAGCTTGGATCAAATTTTGGTAATCGGGTAAGTCAAGAATTTATTCCTATTTCCTTTCTATTTTCTTTTAAAGCTGATTGTCTACAAGGTTAGTAGTAAGTTGGTAATCCCAGACCCTGGGTTACAATGGTGCTTAATCCTAAACAATAGAACTGGAGACTCCATTGGGGAGTCCAGCCTGCTGTGGGTTAGTCCTGTAGATCCTTTCCCAGTCTTTACTCTAATTTAGTGTGTGGTTTTATATATTGGTTTGGATTTGCAGTAGTGTTTTAGAGACCTTCATAATTTTTTATTTAAAAAAAAAAATTGTCTTGTACGCGGGTTTTTGTGATACACAGTCGTGTACAGAAGCTTGTATACATGGGTTGCTACACTGAACAGTCGCATATAGTACACGGGTTGTTATATTATGTAGTCACGTACATACCTTAGCAACAAAATTTTTGGTGGGGTTTCTTGTCCTTGTCTTTATTTTTATTTTGCCTTGCTTTGGGGTCTTCTAGTACTGGCACTTCACTATAGGTTTGAAAGCCCTATACACCATACTTTGTGCTTTTCAGTAATCCCTTGAGTGTTTTTTGTTTGAATCTTCTTTCTTTGAGAAATCTGAGGTGGATTATCCTGTTTAGGTGATAGGTCCATGTGCTGTGTATATGAATCAGTGATCAGGGTTTTATATAACTTGTACCCCATACTATTTCCAAGTACTTTCGGCTTGTCACTTGCCTTTTATTTATTTTAGTGGATTTCATTCATTGTGTCTTCCCAAGCTTGGTGTTCACTAAGTTTCTTCCTTAGGTGGTTGATTTTTGGTTCTTATAATTCTGCTATACTTCATTTTGCTTGCTTTATTGCCTGATTATTCAAGCATACTCAAGAATTGTTGCATTTAGGTGCATAGTAATTTTTGAAAAGTTTGAAAAGTGAAAAGAAAGCATTGGAAACATTTGCATTTGGATTGCATATTGTAGTTATATTTTTAGTTTTTGAATAAAATCTCAAAAATTACAAAAAATAAGTCTTATCTTTCTCTTACCTAGTTGTAATTTCATTAGTTCATATTTACAAAAAAGAAAAAGAAGCTTGCTTTAAGTAGTTATAATTTGCTTTGGAATTCATTTTATACACATTTTTAACTTTTATTATCGAGTCTATAATATCATAGTCATTCACAACACTTACCCTCTGACTAAGAACAACCCTTAAAATGAATGCTATAGTTTAAAATTTATTAGTAAGTTTTGTTTTATAGGGTCATATGCCTACTAGCTTAGGATAGACTTATGGGATAGGAAGTGTAAACTCCCCATAAGTACCTAAATTCATACGTAGTTGGCCAATCGATAGGTAAATCCTTCTCTATGTTTATAGTATCTGGGAAGCTCCTCTCAAACGGGAGTTAAGCATGAGGCCGCGTGGAGGCTTGGAGTGAGGAGATAACCCTACGATCCCTTGTCAAAACGTAGAACAAGGTTTTTACACATCTAGGGATTCTGTCCTAGACAAAGTTCTAGGCTTTGCTACCCTTCCCATACGTATGAATTAGGATTGTGATTGTCCCCCAAGACTATTGATATAGTTAAGGTATCCTCTAGTCTCTTGGACATCTAGGGTTTATACACAGGTAAACTGGAAGGCTGTTTATGGTTCACCTTGGATGGGCTTGGAAGGTAACCCTTGTTGAAAGTGTAGGAGGGAAGTGGGTGATTCCTTTGCTTGTGCCTAAGAACCTCTTCAAGGACGCCAAGAAACTGTCTCTCATCTTTCTTCAAGAAAGCATATCTTATACCCCTTGTGATTGTTGAGACTTTAGGAAATTTTGTAGTGATTGCTCTATGGTTTGTCTGTTTTTTTAGCCGACCTTAGGGTGTGAAGAGTCAAATTTACAATTGTGGAGGACCAATCTATCAGAAGGTCATGAAGGTTGCAAAACCTTCCTCCGCTTATTACATTGGAGCCTCCACCTCCCCCTCAAAGGTAGATATTGGACACAGGTGGTTCTTTTGAACCGATAGGAGTTAGTGAAGTTCCAGGTGAACCAGAACTTAGGGAAAACTGTTTTAATTTAAACACAATTGAGATAGAAGACTTGCAGGCTGACAAGTTTGCAAGGAATTTTAATTCACCTCTAACTGACTTAAATGATCCGGTGATCATTCAGGTTCGTCCTTTCAATCCACCCATGATTGGTGTCCCTTTGGGAAGAATAATGTCTACTACAAGAGAAAGTTCTTCTACTTCCACCTCAGCCGCTCTAGCTGAAGGGGTGCCACCTCCCTCGGTAGGTGCCCCTAGAACAAGTATACCTACTACACCATTAAATCCAGCTACCTGGGTGGTTCAACCACTGGCTCCCACAAGTTTATCAGGTGATTTTGGTGGTATGATCACTAGGATTCCTAGTGTACCTACAGTTCCTACTTCCTTTGCACACATTGCTTAGAGTGGTCCTATAGGATTCTCAGCTTTTGTCTAGGGTTTTCCTTGGAATGGGGGGCACATTCCCTCATCCACTCCATACATAGGCCCAACACCCACATATGTAGGGGTGTAGTTTAGAAACCCTAGTCCTTATGGTCAAGGTTTTCAAACTCCGGTTTTAGCTCCTTTCACGAGCTCTCCTTTTTTGCTTTACAGTGGAGGGATACCTGCTCCTATATTCCAAACCCTAGCTTCGACTGGGGCAGCTAGAGCTTCATATACTATGTTACCAACTTTTTGTACCATAGTTGGGTTACCTGAAGAGCCGCTGGTTGACAAACATGTTCAATGTCTGATTCGAGTGTATCATTTGATCCATCTTCATGTCTAGTAAATATTGACTAGCCAGTTTTTCATTTGAATAATTCTGTTCATGGCCCCCCAGGGTTTGTAATAAAATGTGCTAGTAGGGTATTTTGAGTGGTTCAGTATCCTAAGACATATAATCTCAAGTAAGGTATTCCAGGGAGTTTGTTCCCTTGACAATTATGCTTTGCCTATAGCCAAGTATAATTGACGACATTTTCTCCCACTTCCTCCAAAGCTGGAATGCTGGATTTTGGATTCTGGGCCTTGGGGGGTTATTAGATCCTAACTAAGTGTTTATAAACCTACTAGACATTGCTATAATAGAGCATGGTCATGTCCTAGGTCAATAGGACCTTTAAAAAAATTTCGATTTTTTTTTTTGGACGGGTTAAATTGTATTTTTTTTAATTTTTAATTTTTTAATTATTTCCCTAAGTTTTTTGGTTAATTTTTCCATAAATTAAATGGAAAAAACCCATTTGTAATAAGTCGGTCATCCAGACCCCAAATTTAGTGATTTATGGCTCCAACCTTAAGCCAAAAATCATTCTTGATTAGCGAGCCAGTCAGATCCAACTTTCAGATCATCAATCAGACACATAATGCACATTTTCTCAAAAAAGTCATTTTTGGGGAAAAATTGGAGTTTTTATTAAAAAAATGATTATTTTGGAGAAAATAAAAAACTCTCCAAATTAATACAAATTCAGCGAAATAAAAGGCTACATGACATCTCAATGGGCATTTATGATGATTGGAGTTATCATAACTTGGCTTTAGTCAACATTCAGTGAACAATAAAGTTATATTCAATTAACGAGTTTGTCATCTCTAGATAAACTCCTGAATTTGATGAGATGGAGAGCACTCATTGGTTTGATGATTTGATCGAGGTGAGGACTGAAGATTACACCAGCAATGGACTTTCCAAACCTAGCAGTGGCTTCTTCCATAGCTAGGATGTGGTTTTACTTACCACATCAAGCCTCTCCTCATGCTCACGCCTTCTCTCTCCAGCAAATGCGCCCTCACACATGTGGGATGATTATGGGATTGGTTTTTTGTGCTGAGGGTTGAGAAGGGGGTGCCTTTCCTAGGTGGAGGCCTCCCCTCATTCCTAGGCCATGTTCTTTAGGTCTACTCTCTCAGTGGTGGCTAATCCGGTTAGGTTTGGTTTTCTGGTTTTAGGGTTTTGGGTTCTTCATTCATTGTATAAATATAGGCTCCTTTAGCTCTATTGTGGTGGATATTTTGATTGTAAACTTACTCTGTAATATTTTGTAATGGCTTATGCTCATCTTCTGGAATAAAATCAAGACTTTGGAGGTCCATGCAACTTAGTACTTGTGGTGAATGAATTTGTTAGGTGATTTCTGTCCATCTATTTTATTTGCAATACTCATATATGATATAATCAATTAGCTTTAGAAGTCTACTGTTTAGAACGTAAGATCTTCCATTTACAATTGTTAAGTTGGTTGATTGTGTTATTTTATAAAAGATTTCATGAGCAAGACATATTCAGTTATATTAATGTTGATGAGTCTTTATATTTATTAGCATGGTAGTTGATTGATCTCACTAGGTTTTGTGAAGTGTTTCGATCTTGGATAGGATCTACTATCTTGGAGAAGGGTATGAGCTCAGTTGCATCTAGATCATCTTCAAGATCACAAGTTTTTCTTTTAACACTGGTTTCTCTATAGGATCTACAATAACTTGGATTCTTCCAAGAAGAAGGCTTCAAGAGTCTTTGTTTACTTCAAGTTCCATCTCATAAAATTTTCATAAGTTATTTTTTATTTGGTTACCGGTCACTTAGGAAGCCCTAGTTCACTTTTTTCAACCCTTAGGCTTCCTTCCCTTTGCCTTGTTTGGCTTGCCTTTACTTCTTCTTCCTTGCTGGCCTCTTTTCACTTTAGTTTGCAGCGCCTTTTCTTCACTTTGGACAGCCCTCTTTTTCCCTAGTTTTTGGCCCTATCTTTGCACTTTTTAGAGAGACCTCTTTTGACTGTTTTCTGCCCTATTTTTTACTTTTTTTATCCATCTTTTTGCTTTTAAACAGCACTCTTTCTCACCTTTAGGACAGCCCTCTTTCTCACCTTTTATCTCTCCTTTTCCTTGTTTTTTCTCCCCTCTTTCTCCTCTTTTTTCATTGCTGATTTTTGCCCTCTTTTTCGAGAATATAGTTTGTAGTTTGTCTTTAAAGTCTTAACTAATGCATAACGTTTAAGCTGTTTTAAGCTCTTATTTGCAGGAGGAATCAAGAAAATACCAAAGGCTAAAAGCAAGCAAGAGAGAAAGCAAGAAGTGCAAAAAGAACAAAAAGACAATTTCCCCTCTTCTTCCATCCCTTTCTTTCCCTGTTTTTCCAAGAAAAGGCAAAGAACAAGTCATCAAAAAATTGTAAATTAATAAAAAGCGAGTGGGATTACGGCTCTCACACCCTTCTTCCCCCATTTGGGGGAAGCTTGCATCGTCTCACTTTCATGCTTTCCATTTTTGTTGCTAATGGTAGAATAGTGTAGTGCAATCATCTAATCTTACTCAAGTAGTGAATATTTGATTAATTTGTTGTTCATAAAAAATGAGTTAAAAAGTATTGTTTGATCATTCCAATTGAATGTGGCATCAGTTCTCTTAGAATAATAATTGTTATATTAGCCAGTTTTGATTCATTAATCAAGTTGATTGCTTCATATCTTAAGTTTGTATCTCTCAATAAGTAAATCAAAATTTGTAAAGTAAAAATCTCTTGAATCTCACCATAAGGTGGATCAAGAGTGCTCTCTGTCAGAGAGTTTAATTAACCATCTTAACTTTACTTTTATGCATCATATTGTTTAATCAAGTTAATCAATAATTAAGACTCTTGAACTTGAAAAAACATAAGTCAAGAGCACTCTCTATCGGAGAGCATCATTAGTTTTGCACATCCTTGCATTAGGCATTTAGATCAGATAAGACTCTTGAACATTTGTCATAAGACAAGGTCAAAAGATCTCTTTGTCAGAGAGTTTAATTAATTGAGTTAATAAAATCTTTCAACTCACACTCCCTCTAATTAACTTACTTTGTTGAAATCCTTCACCTAGTATGCTCTGCCAACTTTCGAGTTGGGCTCGTACTCAGAATGGTGAATGGACTTGGTAAGACCACAATAGCAACATAATTAAAACTTTTACCCCATAACCAACGCACTGGCATTGTATGGATAAAATACTCAGGTAGTGGGAAAATTCCAAGTGTGGACACCGGGAAACCCAATATGGACACTCGCTGGTTAAGTTATTGAACACCTAGCTTGTGATTCCAGACAGGTCCGTGATGTCTTCGAATGGAGCCATTGAAGGTATTTCCGGTTAGGATTTCCGCACACCTTAAGCAAGATCACCATTAAAATCCTTAAAACTTACCAAGAACACTCGCACAATCTAACATTCATTGGTTTAAATTCAAGACTTGTGTTTATTTCTTCAACGCATTTCAGTTTCATCGACTCCATAAGGCACTGGTCCTTGTTTTGTTTTGCATAATTATATGATCAATTGTCTATGGATTAATATAATTATTATCACTGAATGCATAATTGATGTCTAGAATTTAAATTTATCTTTTAATCTCTCATTGCAACATGGATTGCCTTTTTCGATCTTGTGTCACATTCATAAAAAGTAAAACACATTCTAATCATAATAACTCCTAAAAAACACTCATCCGCATCCGCAAACTTTAAAAACACTTTAACAACTTAAGAGCCATAGAAACTCTTTTGTAGGGATTACCCCCCTTGGATTCATTAGGAGTTAGCCTAAATGGAGGAGCTAGGAGTAGGTGACAATACCTGGCTCTGTGCTTGCCCCCAAGGTCACACCTCTCCCACTTTCTCAAGTGAAAAGATAGTTTTCAAAATATTTCTGCTATTGGTGTGCAATTGGCGGACAACATCTTTTGGCGCCATTGCCGGGGACAAATCTTTTTGTTCCTAGACGACCTTTGTTTCTTTTAGTTTTTTACCCTTTTCCCCTTTTTTGGTAGATTTTTAGTCCAATCACTCTCCGAAATTAGACTTAAGTCCACCTAGAGACTCCACTGTTAGTTGACACCTCAAGGTATTCTACTAGAAGAAACTCTGAAGGTTTGTTCGATTTCATCCCTGACCCTGAAAAAGTCAACAGGAGGAGATTGAACAAATTAGCTTCTCGTAGGATCCTTGTAGAACTTGGATCTGAGTTTGTTTCAGACATCCACTTTTTATTTCTACAAAACACTAATACCTCTATTTTCAACATAATGGGTGAGTATTTTACTCAGCTCGACTTTTCTCAGATAGCAGGTCAACCCCGGCATATTCCAAGCAAAGCTGTCGAGAAGCTCCCGATGTATACAGGCACTGATGCCACTACCTCCGCCATGCACCTCAGGAACTTTTCTAGGTGCATCAATGCTTATGTTAGTGATCCAGTCAGCCAACATGATAACGTATATATGAATTTATTTTCTCTATCTTTGGATGGAAAGGCCATCGACTAGTATAAAAATTTACCAGATAATGTTTTTAACACTCTAGTGGCTTTCAAAACCTCTTTCACCAAGAAGTTCGGTGAAAAGTAAGAAACTCGGCATCAACTTGTGTCCCCGACCAACATAAAAAAGAAGGATATGAAAATAATGGATGAGTTTAATACTAGGTTCACTAAATTGTCAAAATCCATCCCTACTGATTATGCCCCAACTGCACCAACCATTCTGGTCTATTACATTGAGGCACTTAGTGGCAAAATGCAATACCAAATCAGAGACGAGGAGCCTGCTAACTTGCTCCAGGCTTAGGAAATGGAAATTAAAATTGATCTGAACATGCAGTCATCTGGTGAATCTAACCTCCATGGTTATTCAAGGTCTTCAACCCCTTTGAAAATTAGTGAACCTAAAGACAAGGATCCTTTATCAGCTATGAAGGATGCCTATGAAAAACAAATGATTGAAATGAAAAGGGAGCTGAAGAAAAATATGGAGGAAGTAGAACATAAACACTTAGCGTAGTTGAAGGAGATTCAAAATAGGGTGATAATGATGTAAAGAACTCAAACTCAGCCTGCTCCTAGAACCTTTCCTACCAAGAAAACTTGGCAAAGAAATCCTCCCAACCATGAGAAGAGGCCTCTCCATTAGCTAGAGGCCGCTAACATAGTTGAGCAGTATAAACCATTTTGCAGAGCATGCAGAGATTTCCATGAGGAATCTGGCTGGCACTATGCATGCTATGTTTAGGAGCATGGTCACCCTGAAGGTTGTGGTCCAAATACATCAACAAGCAAGCTTTATTTTATTAACAACATAGATGACATATGTAGCATCCCCATAGGAAATTGGCCAGAAGCCAATTGTTATGAAAAGAAAGTTGACAACTTAACTCAGTACTATGGTGAGATGCCTTCAGTCAAGCAGATCAACAACACTCAAAAATTCAAGGGAATAACTTATCAAAGAAAGGGGTCTTCTGCACAAAATATTCCTAAGGTAACAACTCCTAATCCTCCCAAAGAAGTAGAAACTAAAGAAATTGTTGATTTAATTTTTGTCTTAGGTAATTGGCTAGCAAATACAAAATTCCTTGTTCCAATCCTTGAGTTATGTGAAATCCCTGGCCAAAGAGAGAGCCTTTTGAAAATCCTAGATCCGTCGAGTAATGTTGATCCTCAAACTGAAGAATGTCCTTGAAGTCTTGTAAATCCCCTTAACCCCTAAAAAAGTCAATTTTTCTGATACCGTGGAGCGAAATTCAAATAATTTCTTTGATGATCCACCTATAGTTCTACATACTAGGGACCCAAGAAAAGAAGATCATCCCCCTTTCTATGTATCATTGATGATGGGTGATCTTCTTCTACACAATTGTATGTTAGACTCAGGATCTAGTTCCAGCATCATGACCAAAAAATTCATGCAGCAGCTTGACTTAAGAACCACAAGGCCATACTAGAATGTATGTGCCATGGAATCTAGACCGGTTAAAGTTGAAGGGATGATTGAGAACCTGTTAGTTAGATTGGCTAAGTATCCGGATATCCAGATCACCATGGAAATCCTTGTTATTGATGTTCCAGACAAATGGGGTATGTTGCTTTCTAGGAAATGGGGTGCCACTTTGGGAGGATCAATCCATATGGATTGGAACTATGCCATCATACCAGCATCGGAGTTTTCACTTGTTAAGTTGTATTCTGAAAAGGGAAAAAGACACCATGTTGAAAACCCTCAAAGACCATTGAATGAGTATGCTTGCCACACTGATGAAAATGGTTCCTATCAAATCAACTCCACATTCTTGGATCCAAGAAGATATGAAGATTGAAAAACTTAGTGAATTATGGAGAATGAATTTTGATGGTGCTTACTCTAGAACAGGCAAGGGTGTTGGTGTTGTCATTATTTCACCAGAGGGTAAGGTTTTCAACTTTTCTTTTATATTGGAATTTGAAGCAACTAACAATGTGGTGGAATATGAGGCACTTCTACTGGGCATTGACATTGCCAAGGACATGGGGATCAAGTTGCTTAATATTAATGGGGACTCTGACTTAATTTTCCAACAAGTTAATGGTCATTTTCCATGTAAGTGTCAAAGACATCAAAAATATAAAAATGCAATCTGGGATACAATAGAATTTTTTTTATGCACTTAACATAGAAGTAGTCCCTAGAGATCAAAATGGTGCCTCTGATAAGCTCACAGTTTCAACATCAACTCTTCAGCCATCAGATGAGATGTTAGAGGGGGATTGTCCTTTAGATATTAACTTTAGACCTTCTATTCCTGATAATGTTGAACATTGGCAGGTCTTCAAAGACAATGAGCAAATTTTGAGATTCATTCATAATGTCGATGAATTCCTAAACTTTAAAGTAAATGATCAAGAAGAAAACAAAGAATATTATGGAGAAGGTGACCAGTTTAAAAATCCTATCCCATGTGGTCTAGTTGCCTTAGAAAACATATTTGACAGACAGGACAGAAGAAAAAACAATGTTGAGCAGATGAAACCGAGAGATTACATTAAAATCAACATTGGGATGGAAATAGAACCTAGAATTATAAAAATTGGAAAAGGTACTTCCGAAAAAGAAAGGAATAGCCTCATAAACTTGGTCAAAGAGTATAGGGATGTATTTTCCTTTACTTATGTTGAGCTCAAAGCCTATAGGGAAGATGTATTTCAACATACTATTCCCTTAAAACCAGAATGTCAAAAAGGCAAGCCTTTCAAACAAAAACTTAGGCAAATAAATCCTAAGTTAGCACCAATCATTAAAAAGGAGAAAAAATTCTAGCAATAGGAATAATAGCTCCTACAAGACATTCAACATTGTGTTCTAACTTGGTCGTAGTTAGAAAGAAGAATGGGAGTATAAGGATATGTATAGATTTCAGAAATCTAAACATAGCATGTCAGAAGGACAATTACCCCCTCCCCAACATGGAGACCCTCCTCCAACGGGGCACTGGATCGAGCATCATGTCGATGCTAGATGGTTTTTTTGGCTATAATCAGGTAGTCATTCAAGAGGAAGATAGGCATAAGACCACTTTCACAACTCCTTGGGGCACTTTTGAATATCTAAGAATTCCCTTTCATCTTTTAAACGCAGGAGTTACTTTCCAAAGGGCCATGGATTATGCTTTCAAGGAGTTGATTGGAAAATTCATTGAGATATATCAATATGATCTCACTGTTTTTTCAAAAGAAATATCCAGCCATGTTGGTCATCTTAGGCATATTTTTGAGCGATGTAGGAAGTATGGTATTTCTTTGAATCCGGCTAAGTCGATGTTGGGCATAGAAGAGGGAAAACTCTTAGGACACATCATCAACAAGGATGGTGTCAAAATTGATCCCAAAAGAGTAGAGGCCATAAGAAAGATTCCCCTCCCTAAGATTGTTAAATCCCTCTAGTCCTTCAATGGTCATATAAATTTTATTAGAAGATTCATTCCAAACTTGGCCGAATTAATGAAACCCATGCATGCCTTACTCAAGAAAAATGCCAAGTTTGTGTGGACCATTGAAGGAAGGAAAGCCTTTGATGCTATAAATAATTCCATTACCAGGTCTCCAGTCTTAGTCATCCCAGATTACGCGAAGGATTTCATGATATTTTCATTTTCTTCTGAAGATACTATCGTAGGTGTGTTGCTCCAAAAGAACTTCGAAGGGTTCTAGAAACCTATAGCATTCATGAGTAGAGCCTTGCAGAATTTCGAGCTAAAGTATACCATTATGGAGAAGCAGGCTTATGCCTTAGTCAAATCTTGAAAGCATTTCAGGACTTATAACAGGTATTCCAAGGTCATCGGATATGTTCCCCACACTACAGCTAAGGATATCCTTTCTCAAAATGATTGTTTAGGAATAAGGGGTACATGGGTGTCCAATATCTAGGAATATGAGCTTGAAATAAATCCCACTTAATTGATTAAGGGGCAAGGCCTTTCTAGAATGCTTACTGAGAAAAACGAAGAATCCATTGAAATGATTGTAGAAATGATATCCCTTAGCCTACCATGACTCCTTCCCTTCAAGAACTTGATAATCATTGGTATTCCGACATCATTTTCTTCCTTCTCCATCTCACCTTCCTTGATCACCTAAAAGGGCACATGTGTAGGGCTTTATAACTTCTGTTAGGTATTGCCTTACCAAGAGTGTCTAGGTTTGAGGAACCCAGATGGTATCATACTTAGTTGCATCAACGAATATGATTCTAAGAAGATATTAGCAGAGTTTCACTCAGGATTATGTGGAGGCCATTATGCAGCAAATGCAACTACCCACAAAATTTTGAGAGCTAGATATTACTGGCCAACCATTTTTGCGGATGCTCACAAACATGTCAAGTGTTTCCAGGAATGTCAGTTTTTCATTGGGAAGCAGAAGTTGGTAGCTCTTCCCCTTAATTCGGTTGTCATCCTTGCCTTGCCCCTTTTCAGTAGTGGGGGCTTGATTTTATTGGGAAATTCAAGGATAACTCCAGCAATGGTTTTTTTTAGATTCTCATAGCAACCGATTATTTCACCAAGTGGGTAGAGTCCATACCCACTAAAACCGCCACTAAGAAGGTTGTTATTGACTTCATCAAGGAAAGAATCATCACCATATTCGGAACTCCCCCTTAAAATAACAACCGATAATGCCAAAGATTTTAGTTTAGGAGCAGTAAATGACTTATGCTTTAAATATGGCGTTATCCCATCCCATTCATCAAATTAGTATCCTCAGAGCAATGGACTTGCTGAGTCTACTAATAAAAATATGATGACTATCCTCAAGAAGATTGTGGGGGATAGTAAGAGGTCATGGGATAGAAAAATTAAGTATGCTGTGTGGGAAGATAGGATCACTAAAAAGAACTCAACTGGAAAGTCACCTTTTGAGCTGGTGTATGGACTCATAACCACCCTTCCGGTCAGCATGCAGATCCCTATATTCAGGATGTTAAGTGAGTATGGCATAGAATAGTTAGAAATGGAGTAGAGGATCAATTAGATCATAGAGTTGGATGAATCCCGAAGAGCTGCCCTTGATCAATCACTCAAACATCAAGAAAGCATGAAGGGCACTTTTGATAAGTCAGCTAGGCTGAGAGATTTCCAAATAGGAGATATTGTTCTCTTATGGGATAAGAGAAGGGAGAAGCTTGGGAAGCATGGGAAATTTGACAACCTTTGGAAAGGCCTGTTTATCATCTGTGACACAGATGGAACCAATTCTTTTTTCCTTAACACCATGGATGGAGAAATATTAAACCTGCCCATGAATGGCCAACACTTGAAGCCATTTTATCAAAACAACCTCCAAGATGACCAAGGGGTCATCCCAGGGCTTTTTTAAACCCATCCTTGTTGTATTTTTGTGTACTTTATTTTTGTAATATATTTTATGTAGCATATCTTTGTAGAATGTTGTATCAAAGCTCCTTCCTTTTGTATATTAGCATCTGTATTATGCTTCACTTATATATGTTGAAAAAGAAAAAAATTATTTCATGCACTTTACTTCGAAAAAGACAAAAATATTTTTTGGTATCTCATCATGGCATATTTTTATCATATACATGGGCTTGAGACACTTCTGTTTACATGCAAGTACCAGAGATTCTTGGATTCTCAGGCACTCTTTTTTATCAATAGATCAAGCAAGTACCTGTCCCACAGTTGGAGCCATATGTTACCAACATTTTGTACCATATTTGGGTTACCTGAGGAACCGTCGATTGACAGACATGTTCAATGTCTGATTCTAGTGTATTAGTTGATCCATCTTCATGTCTAGCAAATATTAACTAGCCAATTTTTCATTTGAATAATTTTGACCATGGCCCCGCGGGGTTTGTAATAAAATGTGCTAGTAGGGTATTTTGAGTGGTTCAGTCTCCTAAGACATAGAATCTCAACTAAGGTATTCCAGGGATTTTTTTTTCCTTGACAATTATGCTTTGCCTATAGCCGAGTATAATTGACGAGGTTTTCTCTCATTTCCTCCAAAGCTGGAATGCTCGATTTTCGATTCTGGGCCTTGGGGGGTTATTAGAGCCCAACTAAGTGTTCATAAACCTACTAGACATTGTTAGAATAGAGCATGGTCATGTTGTAGGTCAATAGGACCTTTAAAAATTTTCCGATTTTTTTTTCAGACAGGTTAAATTTTTTTAATTATTTCCCTTAGTTTTTTGGTTAATTTTTCCATAAATTAAATGGAAAAAACCCATTTGTAATAATTCGGTCATCTGGACCCCAAATTCAGTGATTGAATGATCTAAACTTAAGCCAAAAATCATTCTTGATCGTCCAGCCAGTTAGAGCCAACTTTCGGATCATCAATTGGACACATAATGCACATTTTCTCAAAAAAGTCATTTTTGGGGAAAAAATGGAGTTTTTATTAAAAAATGATTATTTTGGAGAAAATTAAAACTCTCAAAATTAATCCAAATTCAGCAAAATAAAAGGCTAAATGACATCTCAATGGGAATTTATGATGATTGGATTTATCATAACTCAGCTTCAGTCGGCATTCAGTGAGCAATAAAGTTATATTCAGTTAATGGGTTTGTCATCTCCAGCTATACTCTTGAATTTGATGAGATGGAGAGCACTCATTGGTTTGATGATTTGATTCAGGTGAAGATAGAATATTACACTAGCAGTGGCCTTTCCAAACCTAGAAGTGGCTTCCTCCATACCTAGGATGTGCTTTTACTTACCAAATCAAGCCTCTCCTCATGCTCACGCCTTCTCTCTCCAGCAGATGCACCCTCACACATGTGGGATGATTTTGGGCTTGGTTTTCGATGTTGAGGGTTGGGATGGGGGAGACTTTCCTAGGTGGAGGCCTCACCTAATTCCTAGCCCATATTCTTTAGGTCTTCTCTCTCAATGGTGGCTACTCTAGTTAGGTCTGGTTTTCTGATCTTAGGGTTTTGGGTTCTTCATTCATTGTATAAATAGAGTCTCCTTTAGCTCTATTCTGGTGGATCTTTTGATTTTAAACTTACTCTGTAATATTTTGTAATGGCTTATGCTCATCTTCTGGAATAAAATCAAGACTTTGGAGTTCCATGCAGCGTAGTACTTGTGGTGAATGAATTTATGAGGTGATTTCTATCCATCTATTTTATTTGCAATACTCATATATGATATAATCAATTAGCTTTAGAAGTCTACTGTTTAGAACATAAGATATCCCATTTACAGTTGTTAAGTTGGTTTATTGTGTTATTTTATAAAATATTTCATGAGCAAGACATATTTAGTTATATTAATGTTGATGAGTATTTATATTTATTATCATGCTAGTTGATTGATCTCACTGGGTTTTGTGAAGTGTTTTGATCTTGGACAGGATCTACTATCTTGGAGAAGGGCATGACCTCGGTTGCATCTATCTCATATTCAAGATCACAAGTTTTTCTTTTAACACTGGTTTCTCTGCAAAATCTACAATAACTTGGATTCTTCCAAGAAGAAGGCTTCAAGAGTCTTTGTTTACTTCAAGTTCCATCTCATAAAATTTTCATAAGTTATTTTTGGTTTGGTTACCGGTCACTTAGGAATCCCTAGTTCACTTTTTTCAACTCTTAGGCTTCCTTCCCTTTGCCTTGTTTGGCTTGCCTTCATTTCTTCTTCCTCGCTGCCCTCTTTTCACTTTAGTTTGCAGTGCCTTTTCTTCACTTTGGACAGCCCTCTTTTTCCCTAGTTTTTGGCCCCTTTTTGCCCTAGTTTTTGGCCCTATCTTTCCAATTTTTGGACAGACCTCTTTTGACTGTTCACTGCCCTATTTTTTACTGTTTTTAGCCCTCTTTTTTCTTTTGAACAGCCCTCTTTCTCACCTTTAGGACAGCCCTCTTTCTCACCTTTTATCTCTCCTTTTCCTTGGTTTTTCTCCCCTCTTTCTCCTCTTTTTTCATTGCTGGTTTTTGCCCTCTTTTTCAAGAATATAGTTTGTAGTTTTTCTTTAAATTCCTAACTAATGCATAATGTTCAAACTATTTTAAGATTTTATTTGTAGGAGGAATCAAGAAAATCCCAAAGGCTAAATGAAAGCAAGAGAGAAAGAAAGAAGTGCAAAAAGAACAAAAAGACAATTTCCCCTCTTCTTCCATCCCTTTCTTTCCCTGTTCTTCCAAGAAAAGGAAAAGAACAAGTCATCAAAAATTTGTAAATTAATAATAAGTGAGTGGGATTACGGCTCCCACACCCTTATTCCCCCATTTTGGGGAAGCCTGTATCATCTCACTTTCATGCTTTCCATTTTTGTTGCTAATGGTAGAATAATGTAGTGCAATCATCTAATCTTAGTCAAGTAGTGCATGTTTGATTAATTTGTTGTTCATAAAAAATGAGTTAAAAAGTATTGTTTGATCATTCCAATTGAATGTGGTGTCATTTATCTTAGTATAATAATTGTTAGATTAGCCAGTTTGATTCATTAATCAAGTTGATTGCTTCATATCTTAAGTTTGTATCTCTCAATAAGTAAATCAACTTTTTTAAAGTAGAAATCTCTTGAATATCACCATAAGGTGGATCAAGAGTGCTCTCTGTCAGAGAGTTTAATTAACCATCTTAACTTTACTTTTATGCACCATATTGTTTAATCAAGTTAATCAATAAGTAAGACTCTTGAACTTGCATAAACACAAGTCAAGAGCACTCTTTATCGGAGAGCATCATTAGTTTTGCACATCCTTCCATTAGGTATTTAGATCAGATAAGACTCTTGAACCTTTTCCATAAGACAAGGTCAAGAGCACTCTCTGTTGGAGAGTTTAATTAATTGACTTAATAAAATATTTCAACTCACACTCCCTCTAATTAACTTACTTCGTTGAAATCCTTCACCTAGTATGCTCTACTGACTTTCGAGTTGAGCTCGTACTCAGAATGGTGAACGGACTTGGTAAGACTGCAATAGCAACATAATTAAAACTTTTACCCCATAACCAACACACTGGCATTGTCTCGATAAAATACTTAGGTAGTGGGAAAATTCCAAGTGTGGATGTTGGGCCACCCAATCTGGACACTCGCTGGTTAAGTTATTGAACACCTAGCTTGTGATTCTAGACAGGTCCGTCATGTCTTCGAACAGAGCCACTGAAGGTATTTCTAGTAAGGTTTTCCAGATACCTTAAGCAAGATCACCATTAAAATCCTTAAAAATTACCAAGAACACTTGCACAATCTAACATTCATTGGTTTAAATTCCATACTTGTGTTTATTTCTTTAGCACATTTCAGTTTCATCGACTCCATAAGGCACTTGTCCTTGTTTTGTTTTGCATAGTTATATGATCAATTGTCTATGGCTTAATATAATTGTTATCACTGGATGCATAATTGATGTCTAGAATTTAAATTTATCTTTTAATCTCTCATTGCGACGTGGGTTGCCTTTTTCGGTAGTGTGTCACATTCATAACAAGTAAAACACCTTCTAATCATAATAACTCCAAAAAAACACCCATCCGCATCCGCAACCTTTAAAAACACTTTAACAACTTAAGAGATATAGAAACTCTTTTGTAGGGACTACCCCCTTTAGCTTCGTTAGGAGTTAGCGTAAATAGAGGAGATAGGAGTATGTGACAGTACCTAGCTCTGTGCTTTCCCCCAAGGTCACACCTCTCCCACTTTCTCAAGTGAGGAGACAACTTTTGGAATATTTCTGCGGCTAGTGTGCAATCGGCGGACACATACTGCACCGCACATAAACAATCCTCTAGCTTATGGATGGAATCCTTTCCAAAGAATCCCAACCACTTCACAACCGGCAGCAGGGGGAAACCCCACCTTCACATATGGGAATATGGGGGAAAGTCCCTCTAATACCCAAACTAGTACTTTTAGCGCTCCGGTTAGACCCAAGCTCCCTTTCCTGGCAACGTTAAATTTTCCAAATTTGTTGAAACAAATGAATGACCCGGTGAGACATAACTCCTCTTGGCCACCCGTTCCTACCAAGCTACCCTCAGATATCCCAAAATTCAAAGGCAAAGTTGGTGATGATCTAGGAGCTCATGTCACCACTTTCCATCCGTGGTGCTCTTCCAACTCACCAAACGAGGATTTAGTTCAGTTGAGGCTATTCCAAAGAAATTTAACCAGTACTACAGAAAAATGGTATATTGAATTGCCTTTTGCTGCATTTAATAGTTTTTGGGACTTAGATCATGTATTCCTTAGTCACTTCCAACTTCCTATTCGATATGATTTCAGGACAGACTTGTTGTTTACCTTTTGGCAGGACAAGTCCACTCATATTTTGAATCACATCCAAGAGTGGAGAAGATAGAAGAGCCTTATCAAAGCCACCATTCCTCCTAAGTTCTTATTAGAATGGTTCCTTAAATCACTATTGCCATTTATATCTAAGGATGTATCTACTTTGGGAGTGACCAATGAGGAAGAAGTTATCCTCAGGGCCCAGCAGCTAGATTTGATATATTCTCAGTCTGGTATTTTATATGAAATTATCCCTGAGGCACCCAGGCCAATGCACAATGTAGAGAAACCTAAGCATGGACCCCATGCTGATGGTGTGGTTGGTTCTGTGAATTCTCCCACCGTAGAATCTTTGGATAAATAGCTCCATCAACTGTCTGTCAAATATTCTATGGAAGAGGCAGTAAAGGCTGCCCCCTCGCCCCAAAATGCAAATGTTTTTGCACAATCCTCTAAGAAGGGAAATCAGCAGCCCGGTGGGAAAAAGAAGAAAGAAAAAAAGGGTGAGGGAAACCAAAACAAGCAAAAACCCACAAACAATGTTGATGGGGGGAAAAAAGAAAAGAAGAAGGTGAAATTCCCATGTAAGGTGTGCCATGAATATCGCCTGAACCATCTATGTCCCCTTAGGTAACAAGCTCAGAAGCTGTTAAAAGGCCAACAACTAGCTATCCTGAAGGAGCCTTTTCCCCAAGGACAGAATTATGCTTTAGCTTCAAATGCAGCAAGGGGCACCCCAAATGCTCCTGACCCCAATTATATCAACATGGTTCGATCCAAGACTTTACTACAGAAAAAGAACAAGAACTATGAAAAATATGCTTCGGAGAAGGGTAAGTCAATAGGTGAAACTTCCAACCCTCTCACGATTGAGAAGGATACCGAACTTATGCCCAAGATACCGAAAGGTGTCTTCAATAAAAACTTGCACAATCCTAATGCTAGGGCTATAGAAAACTACTCTGTAGTTGAATATTTAGCATAGAATCCTTGTGCAATGTCAAATTTAGAGGTGTTACAGAGTTGTCCTTCCCAACGAGATGCACTCTTAGCAGCCTTAGGTAGTATGGGCTCATCGAGCCTCATGGCGAAATTTAATTTGTCTGATGTCAAAACTTGCCTGCTATATCATGTAGCCTTATTGATAGATGGCATCCATCATGGAAAGACCATTGGAAGGGCAATTGTCGATGAGGGTGCTTCTACATGTGGCATGTCCCTATCCTGTTGGAAAGGTCTTGGATCTCCAGAGCTGGTTCCATCAAACACCCTACTTACTGCTTTCGATGGAAGGTCATTTAGTCCACATGGTATCCTACTGGATTTTGAAATTAAGTTGGCAGGAAAAGCAATGTCTGTTGAGGTAGAGGTGATTGATGCACCTTTGGATTATAACTTGCTCTTGGGGAGAAGTTGGACTTACGCCATGTCAGCTATTGCATCAGCTGTATTTTGGGTAGTGGTGTTTCGACACGAAGGGAAGTTGGTTACCATAGACCAACTCAGTTTTACTCGAAAAGGCCTCATGGAAACTAACAAGTCCACTGTACCATTTGTTGATTAGGTTAGACCTGATTTAGAGATATTTGGGTTGGAATGTACACATCATTGATAGTCACATTTGATATTCTAGCTCAGATTAATTATCTAGGTTCTACTAGTGTATGGAACTCTATAGCAACGGCTATTGATAGAATATATCCCTAGGTTCTCCCTTCCCACCATGAACATTAAGTGCCCTTATCGGTAGCGGAATTATCTTATCAACCTATCATTCACACATCCGCTATTGATCCCATTCTGGTCCCTCACAGTCTCAGAGGAGCTAGAAGAAGCCTATCTGCCTGCTTGGGTAGCAAACTCCTTGCATGCTAGAGATTGCTTAGATATGGTTTTACCTTCGGATTAAGCCATTCTGGAAGCCATGTGTGGATGAGATAAGATCTGTGAAGATCTTCACCATTGATCCTATTTTCTTCTAGAGTTAAGCAGGATCGAGAACCAAGAGTTTCATATGAGACTAGTAGGTGATGTTGATACACCTATTAATACCTTACCAAGGGAAGGAATATTTGCTTAGGGGAATATGGAAAAAAATTCTGCTACGATTCCTATCAACATCTCTGCAAAACCAAACGTTGTGTAAAATGTACACATCGGCGTGAACTACTCTGCGGTGGAGATTGCGATCTATATAGCCTTGTTTAAGGAATTCTGTGATGTATTTCCCTATTCATATGAGGAGATGCCAGGAATTGATCCATCCGTAGTCGAGCATGAAATTCAAACTTACCCTGATGCTAGACTTGTTCGACAAAAGTTGAGACCTGTCAACCCACGTAAAGCGGTAGCGATTAAGGCTGAAGTTGAGAAATTGTTGAAAGCAAGTTTCATTTATCCCATAGCTTTGTCAAAATGGGTATATAACCCTGTTCTTGTTGAAAAAAAGAAAGGGACTATGCACATTTGTACTCAATTTCGAGATCTAAACAAAGCATGTGCCAATGACAACTACCCCACACAATTTATAGATCAAATTATTGATGCATGTGGGGGAAGTGAAGTTTTTTCATTTATGGATGGTTTGTCCGAGTATAATCAAATCCAAATTAAATTGGAAGAGAAACATAAAACAACTTTTATTTGTCCTTGGGGTACCTTTGCATACGAGAAAATGCCCTTTAGATTGAAAAATGCAGGGGCAACCTTTCAGCGGGCAGTGAATTTTTCCTTTCATGACATGAAATCCATTGTCGAACCCTACCTTGATGATCTGCTAGCACATTCTTGTAAGAGGATCGATCACCCAGATCACTTGCGTTTGATTTTTGAATGATGCAGATACTACAAAATTCGCTTATATCCCCACAAGTGCATTTTCTGTGTCGAGTCAGGGACACTGCTTGGATTCATTATTTCCATCAAAGGCATTCTGGTGGATCCTTTGAAAGTTGAGGCCATCGTAAATTTGCCTCCTCCTTGTTCTATCAGGAAACTTCAAAGCTTGCAGGAGAATTCCAACTTCCTTCGATGTTTTATTGTAAATTATGCAAGGATTACTAAAGGTTTCATGCGCCTATTGAAACAGGACACCCCATTTGTATGGGATGAAATTGCACAACTTGCAATCGAGGCATTAAAAAAATCTTTGTTGTCGGCACCATTATTGCGCCTACCAGATTACGCTCGGGATTTTATATTGTATCTAGCTGCATCTGAGTCTACCATAGGGGTAGTACTACTCTAGGAGGACGATAAGCTCCAAGAGCATGTTGTCTACTATCTCAGCCATGCTTTAGCCTGCCCTAAACTTAGGTATTCCCACATCGAGAAGTTGGCCTTGGCAGCTGTGTATGCTCTCTAGAGGTTACCTCACTACATCTTACTGAGGACCACAATGGTAGTGGTAGATGTTAATCCTTTTCAATATGTTTTGTCCCAAAGGGTATTTGGAGGCAAATTCAACAAATGGATAGTCATTTTTCAGGAGTTTGACTTAGATTTCCAATCCGCCAAATCCAAGAAATACTTACTTTTTGCTGATCTCATTGCAGAATTTCCAGTAGAGGAAGATGTAGCCATTGAAGAAGACTCATTCCCAGATGAGGATATCTTTTTTATTTCCACCTCTAACCATTGGTACGAAGATATACTTATATGCCTCCAGACTTTGAAGTACCCTCCAGCCTTCTTAGGGGAAGAATAGCGTAAACTATTCATACAGGAAAAGAACTACCTCATTATTGAAGATACTTTATATTATAGGGGGGTAGATTCCGTTTTCCATCGATGTCTTACCCACAAAGAAGCAGAGACTATCCTAAATGATGCCCATAGTGGAGCTTATGGGGGTAATTTATCTGAGTTAGCAACGGCCTAGAAGATCTTATGTGCCGGTTATTTATGGCCCACGATCTTTAAAGATTGTGTGGAAGCCGTGAAGCATTGTCATCCTTGTCAGCTTTACACCAGAAAGATGTGATCGCATCTTGCTCTATTATTTCCCATCATATCAGTGGGCCCCTTCATGAAGTGGGGGATATATTACATGATGCATAACCCAGTCTCGGTTGGGGGGCACAAACATATCATTATTGCCGTAGATTATTTCACGAAGTGGGCAGAGGGAATGCCCACCTTTAGAGCTGACGAGGAAATTGCAGCTTTTTTTGGTTTCAACCAAATTATTGCACGATTTGGTATCCCTAAAGAGATTGTCACTAACCATGGTAGTCAATTCCAAAATAGTATGATGACTGAATATGACCACTGTGCTAGGGTTTAGACAAGAACTTTCATCTTCATTCTATCCTAAAGCAAACGGTCAAGTCCAGGCTGTAAATAAAACTTTGAAGAATATTCTCAAATGTACTATTAATGTATCCTGTTCCAATTGGCACATCATGTTGTATCCTACACTTTGGGCATATCGGACCAATGTGAAAAATGATACAAGGTTTTCTCCTTTCCAACTTGTTCACTGAGTGGAAGCAGTCACCCTGGTCGAATGCGAAATCTCATCCTTAAAGATTGCTATTCATGTGTTACCTGATATGACTGAGATGGAAGAACATTTATTACATTTGGAACATCTAGATGAGCAGCGTAGAGATGCGCTGATAACAAATTAAGCTCATAAAAATAGGGTAAAAAGCCAATACAATAAATCGGTTAAGCCTTGGATTTTTTCTGAAGGGGAGCTTTTCTTGCTATGGGATTAGGACAAAGAACCCCTGGGGGTAGGAAAGTTCAGGTCTATGTGGTTAATACCTTATGTCATGTCAAATTTATTGAATAAGGGTGCATATGAATTGACATATTTTGAAGGGAATAAGCTGCTTAATCCTAGAAATGGGCTCTACTTGAAAAATTACTATACTTAGGCTTAGCGCTTTTTTCTGTATTTTTATTGTATGTATTTTTATGTACAATAGTTCGTCGGTTTGTGTTTTTATACCATCTGTTGGTTTTTATATATTTGTTTCGAGTGGTTCGTAGGTTTCTCTAATGGCGCCACTCACCACACTTGTAATCTAGCTTCAGCCACATGGGTCATTTACTCGCCCTTAGGACAACTAGTTTCCTCTGGAGGCACTTTCTTAGGTCTCGCTACCAATAATGTGGCTAAATATAGGGATGTGATTGAGATTTTATGGGATGTTTTGTCACATGGTATCACTCAACTGGAAGTTCAACTTTACTCTCAACTGGTGGTTTCCCATCTCAATCGAGCTTATCAGGTGCAGAACCCTATTTTACTATGTCAGTTTATGCAAGTTAGGTTATTGGAAAAATATTTTTAGTTTATTACATTCAATAATATTCCAACAAATCAAAATTCATTAACTGATGCGTATTCTAATTATATCTTGGATTGGCACTCAACATATTTTTCATAAAAATATACAGTGGACACATAACAAAACACTTGTAAATATATATATGTGTGTGTGTGTGTGTGTGTGTGTGTGTGTGAATATCTATCCATATAGATAGGTCGAGTTTAGGATCCTCAAATCCAGTCATAACTGTATAATATACAAAAAATATACAAAACATGGATCAAAATCCATAAAATGCTTCTAAGTCTAAGCTTGACCAGCCTGGTCACTTGGACCACCATGGTCCCCCTGATCGCCTTGATCACCCTTCTCTTGGGCTTCTTCAACCTCCTTAGCTGCAACAGCCTCAACGAAATCAATATACAGAATTATTGCTCTCGCTACCCACCTCATAAGGCATATCCAGACAGGTGGTATACGAACCACTAGCTCCTACATGACGGTAGGGATATGATCAATGAGTAATGTGGATACTCTCTAGGTAAGCCTAGCCATATTTCCCTTAAGAAAACTAATCAAACCCTGGTACTCACCCACCACAGGATGCACATACATGCATGGATTCCTAGTAGGGCAGACTGGGCCAATATTTGCATTTTGACATTTAAAAAAAAAAGGATTAAAAACTATTATATACATATGTATATATCTTTATAATTAAAATTCATAAAAATTTTAAAATTTGAAAACAAAAATACCTGACTCTCCCCATGCTCCTCCGGGAGGGAGGACAAGGTCGGTGTCACCTCGAAAATCTAGTCCAGCATATGGAAACTGCTCCAAGGCTGGTAACTATTGCTCCCATGAAAAGTAGAATTCGTCGTTGTATACACTCTGAACCGACTCACCACCTCCCTGGAAGAAGAAGATATCTCCCCACCTACTCAGTCTAGGATGATGAGGAGAACGAACTGGTAATGGTACTGCAGGACTCAAACCGGGCACCCTCTCAAAGAAAAAGGATACCAATATGCTGGAATAACCAAAAAAAAAATTCCTGCCTCTTTTGCAGTCAGAGAACTGCTTCCTCATTATCGAGATTACTCCCAAACACCAGTCATATAGAGCTCCTTGTTGCAAGGTGAAGTGATGATGACCCTGCAACCCTCACTATAGTACTCGCCAATACCTGTAAGGGAAAATTGCAAATATGAACAATAGGGATGCAGCTACCCCTCTTTTGAGTGCCAAGATCATAGTATATATCTATGTAGTTCTATACACTTAGAAGGTCACCGCTTCTTCCAGTACCTTCCAAGTTCATCGGACCTCCCTGTCATGATAAACCAGAGATAAAATAGACATCTTCCAAAGTAACCTCTAGAAACTCACCTTGAAGGTCAAACATACCAAGATCGTGATCCCAATAGTTTATCAAAAACTCTAATAGGCAGACATTTGATCGCATAGGTGAGGTACATAAGAATTTCAATAACCCACTTTACCGCAAAGCATTTACCATGGAGACATCTTATAGAGCTTCTTGGTCCATGCCTTCATGTTCCCTCTCCCTCAACTCAAGCACCATATTTCAATTTGATAAAGAAGACATTTATAAACCATTAGATTCATATAAAAAATTGTTTTTTTTGGCCCTACATAACCTTTTTCTACCTCGTGCAGTGTATGTGACTGTCCTTTGGACAAGTAGCGTACTGTATGCGACTTGCCTTCGGGAAACCTGGGTACAGAATGCGTGTACGTGACTGTTGATATACCATACCCATGTACACAGTGTCCATGCTTTGAGGATGTTGAAAAACATGAAAATTGGGCCAAAAATTGAAATTTGCTTGCATCAAATGAAAGAGCATGGAGTGTAGTTTTACCTGGCACTTGCGGTTTCGAGAATTGTTCACTGATTCCACATCGAGCAATCAAAGGTGGAGCTAAAACTTGTCTATTTTGGGTAAAAAATCAAATGGTGAGTTTTGATTTATATTTTGAACTATTTATAGAAAATTTATTTTCAAAGTGGGTTTTTTCCCTATAGTTCATATTTTTTATATAAAATCAAACTAATGCCATATCTTTTTCTTCAATGTGACAGGTCTATGGTCATTTAAAGTTGTTTTTTCGCTCATATAGGATGGTTTTTGGTCATTTCACATGCATTTTGCATTTATATCTAATCCATCTTAATTCTAGCATTAACACTTTGACCACGGACTATGGTATTTTTAACCATTAGTACCTCATTTATGCCATTTTTCTTCTGTGGATAGGACTTTCCTCACATGAGTATCCTCATTTATAACCCACTTATTATCTTTCGATACTTATGTTGGAGTTGTCATAGGTTCGGGGGAGTCTTCTTAGCTATTTTTCACACCAAATTGAGCCGCATTTTGGTCTCTTTTTACAAGCTATCCCTTTATAAGACTCCCCACCCTTATGAAGTTTCTTTAGGCCCAGGTCTAACTCCTCAAAATAGACTTGACTATTGAGTAAAATTTTCCATTCAATCTCATTAAGAATATTTGAATGGGCATCTGCATTGGTGGTAGGTTATCTCTTTCTCGGACCACGTGGAATAATACGAGAAAGCATCACTCTCTTTTCTACGGAATTGAGAAGAGTATTCTCAGGTATAGGTTTATCACTTTTCTAGACCTGAGGGACTAAATTTATGGAAAAGGAACACCTGGTATGATCTCATTTTTCTCTTTTTCGTTCTCTAGACCTAAACATGAAAAATATTTCGAGTGTACTTCATGTATTTGTCATGCTCATTAAACACCAAGAACAAAACATTGAGTTTATTGTTGTAAGCCCCATTTCTCATACTCAAATGGATCTTTCTTTCCTTCACACTCGTAAAACTCAAGCTATATGCTGCTCTCGAAGGAGCATTGGGTAGGTGGTAATTTAACC
Source organism: Pseudotsuga menziesii (assembly GCA_001517045.1). Taxonomy (NCBI): domain Eukaryota; kingdom Viridiplantae; phylum Streptophyta; class Pinopsida; order Pinales; family Pinaceae; genus Pseudotsuga; species Pseudotsuga menziesii. The sequence goes on along the minus strand of LPNX010840821.1, from coordinate 1,325,320 downwards.
TTTTTCGGACCTCCCTAACTAAGTACAAAAAAGGTTCACCTTTTCTTCTACAGGAGTTAAGAGAGTTTTTCTATGGTATGTTTTATAATTTTTCGGCCTCAGGAGACTAAATTGGATGAAAAAAGACCCCCTTGGAGTCTTCTTTGGAGTTTTCAGACTCTCTAAACATGAAAACACCAAGTGAGCATGTACTAGTTCGTGCTCATAAAATCCACGAATAAGTGACACTATCAAGCATTATTCCCTCTTCTCTTCAAGCTTGTAAAAAAATGAAGAGATACTTGAGTTGACTTTCCTAGACTCATTAAAATTTATCAGGAAATATAAGGAAGAAGTTTTGTTTTGGATCTCAGTCATTGGAAGCATGTCTTCCTTGAACATGGAACTCTCTATCTTTTTCGATACTCATGTCTCAGTGTTCACTTTCAGTTCAGCTATTACTTCAAGTTTCTTACTCCTCCTCTTGTCAGTTATACTTGGGGAATCTGATCATGTCTCCTACATGATATATAAGTCTAGTTGTACTATCTGCAAAGTTAAAATCTACCTTGGGTCATCTTTGTGTCATGCTCATTGTTTAAGGATTTAACCCTGTATTTGATCTATATCCTGATTCCATCATTGTCCTATCTGTTATTACTTGCATTTGCCTTCCTTTACCTAGTTCCAAGTCACTCTTCTGATACGTTGGAGGATCTATTTCCTTCCTCATCACAATATGGTTTCTCATCAGCACTTCCTAATGATGAAGACCTAGATTTTTGACGATTGTACCCTAGGATTCACTTTCATTATTGGTGACTTCCTTTGCTTCAGTTGTCAATTATCACCTATTGGTTGACAATCTGTTGACTCCTATCCATGTTTGACTTCAATAACATCTATTCACATGGCTTGGATTGTACTGGTTCTTTGGGATTTTTGATGAAGGCCTTAGGTTCATATCTATGGACTAAGTTGCGCAAGATTATGTTGTGATCACTTACATAGCTTCCAAATCTTTGAAGATTCATCATTATTGTATATTTTGGCTTCGATCCACCTTTGTAATATACGTGGTCTTGTACCCGTATAATATGATGTACTCAAATATTGTAAAGGAACTAGTGTTCCAGTATATTGAACATAGCATCCTCAGATATGACTTTGCATATGACATTATTATGTATTTGTTTCAGGTCCTTCCTCTGCTCAATTGGACTTCTAATCTCTCCAAGATAATGATTATAATTTATTTTGGCCATCGTTTCCCTCCGATCTCACACATTAGGGGGCATCTGTTATCAACCCAAATGGAACTTCTCTGTCCGAGTGTCGACATTCCTTATGTTGGTACACAAAAGGACATCTTAGGATTGAAGTTTTCCAAAGAACTATAGATGGGCATGACTTGGGATGCATTTACCCTTGAACTAGCTTGCCATATAATTTTTCTAAATGTTGAGTTGTGTACGTGACTATCTCCATTGCAACTCTTGTACTGTACATGACTATCTACTTTGCAAGCCGTGTACATCACCGTACGCGAGTTTCCTTTAAGAAAATCACATGTCATACGCAGGTTTCCTATATCAATAGTCACGTACATCTTGATTCGACTTAAAAAAATATAAAACATGATTAATGGATATTAGTTGGGTCTTAATTATTAACTATCCCAATTGTTTCAACCACCCCAACCTTCAAAACCACTCTATTTCCCAAAGTATAAATAGAGGCATTGGGGAGGGCATTAATCAATCAAGATTGGAGAGAAAAGTTATGCTGGTGGTATATCTTCAGAAGTCTTGGAGCATCAGAACTCAGAGTCCTTTGGTTGTAGAGGAGTCCTTGTCTCAGAAGCTGGGTTGTACTCTTATCTCATTCACTGATTGTTAATAAAGAGAATTCTTCTTCCAACATTGTGTTGAGTCTCTTTCATGTATCATGGTTAATGAATATATTTGATTATGTATTGGACATATTGTTTATATAACCCCTTATATATACATGCATGAGATATTACTTGGAGAATTCTCTCTTTACAGGTGAAAGAGGTGCATCCCTGGAAGCTATGGAGAGAAGAGGAACTGAAGAAGATCAAGCTTGGATCAACCATTTGTAATCGGGTAAGTCAAGACTTTCTTCCTATTTCTTTTTTGTTCTCTTTTAAATCTAATTGTCTACAAGGTTAGTATTGAGTTGGTAACCCTAGACCCTAGGCTATAAGGGTGTTTAATCTTGAACAACACTTCTTTCTATGAGAATCCTCAAGCTACAAATATTTCCATGTACTTATTAATACTTCCGTCTATTGAATATTTTTGTATTGAATATCCTTTTTGAAGGAACAACTTACTTCTCTCTTAGTATTGGTTCTACATCCCAAATATCATTCTTGATGATGGATGGGTATTCTTCAATCATTGCATCCATTCACTATCTCTTCTTGGTATATTCTTCAAAATAGGTAGGCTTTGCTTCAACAAGATTACACATCAAGGCCACATAGATAGAATAGTTCACTGTTCTCTTTCTTCCTTCTAGAGATCCATATTTTTTATGCATTGTGAATGACATCACAATCACGGAAAGGTCTTATCTTCTGTGAGATCATCACTTGAGGTATATCCATTGGATTTTGAGTCTCTGCCATTTCGTTCTATTCTGGTATTTTTTCTTATTCAACATTGTAGACTTCCATTCTACATGTTTCTTCAACTCTAGGGGCTTCATATTCTTCTTCTTGATCTTCATTTGCATGGTTCATCTTGAACTTACTAAAATTTGCATCTTCATAAAATATGACATCTCTATTGATATCGATCTGGCGATAACCTGGAATGTACACTCTATAAGATTTTGACTGATCATTGTATCCAACAAATATTCCCTTCTGTCCTAAAGGGTCCAATTTTGATCTTTTCTCCTTGGAAACATGTATAAATAAAGGGCATCCAAAAACATTCAGATGGATGACTTTAGTCTTCTCTTTGGTAAAAAATTATTCTGGAGCTTTGTTCTAAAGGGAACTATGGGTATTTTGTTATAAACATAAAGTATGTTTATAGCTGCTTCATACAATAGGTGCATGGGTAGGTCTTGATCATGAATCATAGCTTTCACAAATTCCATGATAGTTCTATTCTTTATTTCTTCTACTCCATTTTGTTGAGGATTACAGGGTTTGGTGAGCTCCCTATTAATCACATCTTCTTTGTATGAATCATTGAGTTCATTTAAGGTGAATTATCCTCTGCTATTGGATCTCAAGATCTTGATATTCTTTTCATATAAATTCTCTATAAGAGCCTTGAATTCTTTGAATCTTTCAAATACTTCATCTTTTCCTTTCAAGAAGTAAATCCAATTCTTGAAGGAATAATCACTTATAAAATAAACATAATAAACGTACATGCTTAATGAAGTCAATAAAATTGGACCACATACATTTGAGTGAACAATGTCCAATATAACTTTTTCTTATTGTTGTTACTTGGAAATGGGTTCTTGGTATTCTTCCCTTGAATACATCCTTTCCAAAATACTTCATGATTGATTTGAATCTCTGGTAAACTTGTGACTACCTTTCTCACAGTTGGTAGTGCTTTGTACGTCACTCGAGAAAGTATCCTATGTCATATTTCACATGGGTTTATGGTACTTGTTGTTAGATATGAGTATGTATGTCCTTTTAGCTTTCAAAGTCCTCTTTCTTCTTCACCAATCACAACTGCATCATCTATTGCATTTCCCTTTGGACACATAAGGAATTCTCCATCTACAAAAGAAACTCTAAAACCTTTATTACATAGGGATAAGATAGAAAATCGATTCTTTTTCAATACTGGGACATATAATACCTCCTCCATATTCATAAAGTTTCTTGAGTCCAACTTGTAAAAGGATTATCCCATTCATTTTATGGGATATTGATAGTCATAACCAAGACTTAATTTGTAAGGAGAGTCTTTTTGAACAAGACATTGAAAAGATTCTTTAATAATTGTCATATGTATAGAATCTCCTCTATCTATGAGCCAAGTACCACTTCCATGTGAGACTGATCCAGCGAGAGTTGATATCAAAACATATTCTTCAGTAGAGTCTTCATCTTCATTGTTATTTTGTTCAACTGGGTCATCATATTCAACTACATGAGCATGGAACCTCTTCTCGAGGTGATCTTCTTTGAGTGGACAATTGCTTGCAATTTGTCCCATATTGTGACATGTGAATCATTCAAAGGATGAGAAGTCTCTTTTGGGTCTTGAGTTCCTTTGAAACTTTTTATTTCTCTTGAGGGATTGATCACAAAATTTTATCTTGTTTGATCCTTTATTTTCATGAGTTGTCAAGGATTGATCTTCATCACCATTTAACTTTTCCTCTTTGTTGGATATCCTTACTTCTACTTCCACACATTCTTCCAAAATTCTTCCGAACGTGGTGATATTTATTTTAGCACATATACCTCTAATGAAGGATTCCCAATCCCTTGGGATACCATTAAAAGTGGTCATAAAAAATTATATTCTTATACCATGTCACCAATAGCCTCCCATTGTTCTTTGATCTGGGATACGCTTGTGAAGTATGAATGCATAGTTTTTTTCTTTTGGATATTCACTCCCTTGATTTTATTTCTTAAGGTCATTCTTTTATTGATGTTCTTTCGGAGATTCAGGCTGGTTAGGCTATTTAGTGCATCAGACATTTATTTTGGAGTATTATTTGATGATACTTGAGGACTCAAATGATCCTTGATGGAATCAACTATTATCCTTCTATATTTGATCATGTCCTTCCTATTCTTGTCCTTTTATTCATCTCCCTCTGGTTCCTTCACCTCTTCTTTGATGTAGCTCTCTAGATCATGTTCTTTAAGGATGAGCATGATTTTGTATTTCCATGCTCTTAAATTGTATGCTCCTTCAATCTTTTCATCAAGAATTTTTCTGTTTTTTCATCTTCAATGAATGACAACCTCAAATGGAAATAAAGGAGATAGTACTTACCAATTTGAGGAATGCTTCTGGAACTTTCTTTAGGATGACCTAGGGTTTGATAGGAAAACCCTAAATTTTTCAGTTGTGGTTGCTTGAAAGGTTTATTGGAGGAAAATATGTTCCTCCCCAATGAAAGTTAGAATGTATCTTCCTTTTATTAAATTTGTGGATGGAACCCTGAAAAATATAATTCCCTAGTTCCTCCCTATAATAGTGACAAGTAAAAATTGAAAATCTTTGGAATTGAATTCTGCCACCACAAAAAGATGCTCCCTCCGAGTTAGAGTTGATCTATCCTTCTTTTACATCTTATATGACAAGGGAGTTGTATGTAATAGCAAACCCTAACTTCTTGTACTACAAGAAAAAATGCTACATAATGTCTTCTTTCAGGTTGGCTCTGATGCCATGTTAGCTTTTTAAAAGTTTTATGACCAATAAAAAGAAGATCATTGAAAGAATAACAAGAATAGAAAGAAAATGAATACAAAAATATTTTTCTTAGGAAACCATCGTTGGCAATAAAACCCAGCAAGACTTCATCAATATAGAATCCAACCAAATACAGTGTAAGACCACAAGACTAAGATAGAATGCTTCTTCTGCTCCATACAGACTCCTCTTTCTCTCTCTAGTGAACTTTGATGAGTCGTGAGTGTGTCTAAATGAGAAGGGTTCCTCAAATATTTATACAAATCAACAATTAAGCTTAATAACCCAACAAGACTGAATTCACCTCTCCAATAGGGTCGAGTTGCATTGGGAGACACAAAAACACACTTTAATAATTCTTTTATGGGTATTATTGACTCGACTTACAATGAAGGTTTTAGCTCAAGACTTTATATAACCAATTGCATCAATAACATCCCTAATAAGATGAACAACATCTTTGGAAGGGAGGGACAACAATAATATAATATAAAGTACAGTATAATATCTTCCATAGTTACATTATTTCAACAAGCATAGCATCTCTACTTGTCTTCTGACTTAGAAGAAACCTCCTTCCGCCTAACATCTTCAGGTATTAAAAGGTTGTTCTTCTATAGAAGATGATCTATAAGGTCAATTATCTTCTTCATGCAAGCAATATATGGATGAAAAACTCTATTTCAGTATGGAAAATTGGCCTTCTCCTTTTTATTTTGCTTGCCTCTCTTAGAATTTGAAGTACCCTCTGATTGTTTAGGGTTATCCTTTGTCTTCTGCTCATGTTATTTCTTGTCCTTTCCATTCTTCTCTCCTTCATGATTCCCATCATTCCCTTCTCTAACAGTAAGATATTAATTCATTTATGAATTTATGACTCACATCTGCACTATTTTATCTTTCTCCTTTATGAGGGATTGAATGAAGGAATCTATCAATTTGGGATGGATAATTTTGTTATTTGGAATGTGGATATGAAGCCAAAATAGTATCATCTGAATTTTGATAGAATTGAGAGAATAAGCTGCTTATCTTTCTTCTCAATACCACACATCTTGAGCTACATAACCAAATTCTTCAATTTTTTGAATAATTATATGATGGAATTGAAATTGTTGGGACTCAAAGAGATTTTCTTATTCTCTAATTTATGCCCTCTCAATTAATCTTACTGCCCAAATAAATATTCAAGCTTATTCCAAACCTCCTTGGACTTTTTAGACTAGATAGATGGAAAATAAGGTCTCTAGAGATGCTAAGAAACAACATACCGTATTCTTCATCAAGCTTATTGAATTTTGGACTTTTATATGAAAATTATCCCAAGCTTAGATCATTTGAACTCACAAAATTGCTTGAAAAATATGCATAGATCCACTCAAATTGGATACTGAAATTGGTGCATAAAAAAACTTGCATTGAAATTTTTTACATAAGCCAACCTTATAATTAAGTAGGCTATCCAAATATATAATTACATCAGATATTCGAATTCCTAAGGAGGGAATTTGAATCCTCACGGAAGAAAGCTTACTAAAAGTAAAAAATACCCCCTAGGTGGATAAAACACTTTCCAAATCAGTCAAGGAGGTAAAAAATTGGATAAATGAAGTGTATTAGTTGAGAGGTGATAGAAAGTGAATATACTCATGTTTTTAGGAGAGAAAAATATGGAGGATGGGTTGTGCAAAAAACAAGGTAGTTTCCTTGTGACTAGCTTTCACCTTTTGCTTTAAAACCTACTTAAAAACAGTCAAAATCACAATAAGGTAGGAATGCACACTTACTAAACTAGGAATTATGCTAATTTGTCAAAATATTATGTAGAATCATATCAAGGAAATATTGGAGTTATTTTATGCAAGTTTTTACCAAATGGTGCAAGTGGATTCAACCTAGCTAGTGTAGGAGCTAGGAAATTAATCAAAAAGATTAATGATTTTATCCTAAGTATGAGAATGGGCTTTTATTTGTTCTAACACCCCCTGTTAATCCCGATTTATGTGAAATATAAAAAATAAATCAGAGATATAAGGCCTAGAAACAAGGCTTAGTCACCCTTTACACATTGTTTGTCTAGACAAAACAAGGAAAGAGGAAAAATCACAAAGGGGAAAATCCTCTCTCAAACATGGACATGAACAGAATTTTCTGAAATATTGTCTTCAATCAGTATTCACCATATGATCATCTATCCTAAGAAGTGTTTTGATATTACTGAAGTTCATCTAAGATAATTCTTTGGTGAATATCTTTACAACTTGCTCAGACGATGCGCAGTACTGCATAGCAATGATCCCATCATGCACAAGTCCTATGATGTAGTGCTTATGGATCTCTATGTGTTTGGTTCACTTCCTATGTACTAGTTCTGTTCATATTCAATTAGTACTTTGGTTGTCACAACAAATTACTGTGTAAGTGTCATATTCGATCCCAAACTCTCCAAGTATTTCCTGCAACCACAAACATTGAGCAACTACATTCACAACTCCTCTATATTCTGCCTCTATAGAAGAAAGTGAAATGGAACTTTGCTTTTTATTTGGAAAGATGATTGGTACATATGCAAGCATAAACACATATCTAGAAGTTGATTTTCTATCAGTTTTATCACATGTCCTATTAGAGTTAGTAAAACCAACTAACTCTAGGTTGGATTTTGCAACATAGTGAATCCCATGATTCTTTATTCCTTGCACAAAGTGCAAGATTCTATTTTCTTCCATCCAATGGATTTCATGTGGATAATGCATGTTTCTATATTACACACTCTTACATAATAAATATCAGTTTGATTTTGAGTCAAATAGAGCATACAACAAACTACCTACATATACACTGTGTTGTTTACCAAAGGAGTTGAATTCACTTGTTCAAGCTTAACTCCTAAAAGGAAAGGAGTCTTGCTTGGACTGTACTCCTTTATATTGAAATTTATTATCATGTTTGAATAATAATTTGACTGATTTAATTTTATTCCAATATCTTATCGAGAAACCTCAATCCCCAAAAATTGGCTTCACAGTCCCAAATCAGTCATGGAGAAGGCATGGTTCAATGCATCCTTCAAGGAGGCAATTTGTTTCATGGAAATTCCTGTGATCAGAAGGTCATACACATACAAAACAATAATTATTATTGAACCATGAATAATCTTCAAATATTCATTTGGATCATACTTTCATCTACTAAAGTTTACTGATAGTAGACAGCCATCAATCTTGGCA
>LPNX010840821.1:1194286-1316422 GCA_001517045.1 Pseudotsuga menziesii | reverse complement strand
CTTTGATATCTCCATGTATAAAGGAACTCTTCACATCCATGTGATGTACCTCCCATTGCTTGGAAGCTGCAATGGCCAAAACTAGTCTTATGGAGTCCATCTTTGCCACTGGTTCAAAGGTCTCATTGTACTCAATTCCTCGTACTTTGGAGAATCCCCTGTCCACTAATTTTTACTTGTACTTTATAGTATATCCATAAACAAAAAACTTTGTCTTGAATACCCATTTGCACTTGATTATATTTCTCCCTAGTGGAATATTGACTAGTTCCCATGTTTCATTCTTTAGGAGCGAATGGTATTATTATTTTATGGTTGTTTTACATCTTGGATATTATGATGATTCTTCATATCTTTCTGGATTTGAGTCAACCATCAAATAACACTTCTCATTAAAGCATGGGTCCTTGACAGAAAGGGTGCTCTCAAATTGATATCTAGTTCTTTTAGGATCACTAAGATTCCCTGCTAGTTCCCCAGCTACTCGAATGGTATTTGTTTGCAAATTTATCCTTGTAGAGTGTTAGGCTACAATTAAATATTAATTATCAGACATATCAAAATAAAAAATATTATTATATTCTTTACTTACAATCAGTGGTGTTGGTGGTGAAGAGGATTCTCGAATTTATGTTGCTGGCATGGGCTCTTCTTCGAATTGAACACTCATTTCAATGAAGGATTTTTGAGTGATAATTTTTATAAACTTATAACATTTGTAATATTATGAATATAAAACACATAGGAATTCTTTACTTTTGGGTTCCAAATCCTTCCTCTTTTCTTGTGGAATTATAGCCCAAGCTTTAGAGCCAAAATTCCCGAAATGAGACACATCATGATTATTCCCACTCCAAGATTTGAAAGGAGTGATTCCATAAATATATTTGTGAGGAACCATATTCTATAAATAGGATTCACAATTTATTTCTTCATCCCAAAACTTTGGTCAAAAATATTTAGACTCCATCATGCAAGTGACCATCTCTTTGAGAGATCTGTTCTTCATCTCAGCAATACCATTATGTCAAGGCGTGTATGGAATAGAGTGTTTCTTCCAAATACATGCATATTCACAAAATTTAATAAAATCATATTTGAAATATTCACCACCATTATCAGAACTAAGTACTTTGATCTTTCTTCCAGACTGGTTCTCAACCAAGGATTTAAAACCTTTGAACAGGTCAAAAACTTTTGACTTGTACTTGAGGAAAAAATACCCAACAGTATCTGGAAAAGTCATCAATGAAGATTAGGAAATATTTTGATTGACTCATTGAAATATGAGGTAAAGTACTAGCAATGTCACTGTGAATAATCTCAAGAGGTGCATAGGTTCACTCATGACTGACTCTCTCATACTTTTTCTCTGGGTGTTTTCCTAGAATGCATCTCAATGATTTTCAACATCATTGGGAGTGAAGACAACCTTCTTATGAGGCCCATTGTGGGTCATCTAATAGACTGAAAAGAGGTTGACAGTAAGACCTGGGACATACAAAATATTATTGAAGGAACCATGGTCAAGATATATTCTACCTTTCCCTTTACTTCCAATTTCAGAATCATCTCCCAAAACAATTTTTGGACCATTCGAATCATTAAGAGAGTAGAATACCTCCCTTGTCGAAACCATGTGTCTCGAAGCTCCATAATCAATGATAAAGGAAGAAGGTCTTATAGTGCTTGCTACAAGTGCATGAACTCTCTCCTTGTATTCAAACCTTGATGCACTCACCTTCTTCTTTTCTCCTTTAGGAAGAGATATGTTGGTCTTTTCAAGGAGTTGAGTCAACATATCAATTTGTTTCTTCATGCAAGAGATCTCAGGATGATAGCCCCTACCATAGTATGTGCACTTGCTCATTTCACCTTTACCTTTCTTCTTCTAAGAATTCTTCTTATTGGAGTTTGAAGAATCCTCACGAGACTTGGACTTGTATCCCTTTTTATCATGAGGTTTCGTTGACTTCTTCTTTTATTTGGATTCCATTTTTGATCTCCAACACCCAAATCTTGATCTTTGGAAGGTTTGAAGGTTCCCATCATGACCATATTATATTGCTCCTGGGTCAAGGATTCTATGAAATATGCCAGTGAAGGCATATTCCAGGTTTGATCTGTCAACTTTGTGGCATAGTAGGTCGATACAGACACTGAATAGTAAGGACCATTCTTTGAAACTATGGAAAAGGATAGTTGTTCATCTTTATTTTCGATACCACACTACTTTAACTGAAGAAGAAGAGATTTGAACTTGGAGAAGTAGACTTGTAAGGACTTAAAATTTCTAAGAATCAATGAGATAAGATAATTATCCATTGAATTTCCCCTCATTTCATCTATATTTCCAAATAATGTTTGGAATTTATCCCATACTTTATTTGGTGATGTCAATCCCATCAAAATGGAGAAGAAGGTCTCTGGAAATTATGTGACACAAGAGACCATACACCTCATCTATCCTATTTTGCCACTTAATATTCTCTGCTGCTACATTGGGATCAGCATCAGATGCCATGGTCACTCTGAATATGCCTTAACTCCTCAGCAAAATATCCTTTTGTGCCTTCCATTCAAAGCAATTGAATGGAGTCATGATGATATGGTGATATTGATCCATTTCTTTAGCAACTGCGCCCTTGAACAGACTGAATGCGCTCCTCGAAGAGTGATGTTGATATTGAAAAATAAATAGTAGAGAACAATCGAGATAAATTTTCCTTGATATCATGTGAAAATTAATACCAATATTAGGTCAATTGAACTCACAAAATTGCTTGAAAAATATGCATAGATCCACTCAAATTGGAGACTGAAATTGGTGCATAAAACAAACTTGCATTGGATAAATTTACATAACACAAACTTATAAAGTAGTAGGATGTCAAAATATATAATTACATCAGAGATTCAAATTCCTAAGGAGGAAATTTGAATCCTCAAAAAAGCAAGCTTACTAAAAGTAAAAAATCCCCCCTAGGTGGATAAAACACTTTCCAAACTAGTCAAGGAGGTCACGAATTCATTGAATGAAATGTATCAGATGATTAGTGATGGAAATTGAATATATTCATGCTTTCAATAGAGAAAAATATGGAGGATTATTTTGCAAAAAAAAAGGCAATTTCCATGTGACTAACTTTCACCTTTTGCCTTAAAAGTTGCTTAAAAGCCGTCAAACGTAGAATAAGGCAGGAATGCACACTTACTAAACTAGGAAGTGTCTTGAGTTGTCATATTCTTATACAAAATCATATGAAGGCACTCTTGGAGGTATTCTAGGAAATTTTTTACCAAATGGTGCAAGTGGATGCCAACTAGCTAGTGTAGGACCTGGGAAATTAATAAAAAATATTAATTATTTTATCCTAAGTACGAGAATGATTTTTTGGTTATTCTAACATTTTCCACATCTGTATTAGGATCATTTTTAGTGCCACCGATCACTATGAAGATACCTATGTTATGCAAGAATATCTCCGTTCTTTCCTTCCATTCAAAGAAATTGAAGGGAGTGAGTTGAAGTATTGAAGATAGGTCCATTTCTGTTGCTTCTTGAGCTACTAGTGATGTTTAAAAACTACAAAAACAAACAAAAAATGTTGCAATATACTTTGGAATTTGATCTTGGAGGATTGACACATAATCTATTGAGATATTCTTAAGACTCTAGGCACATTCAAGAGCACATCACACCTGAAACAACTAAAGGGATATACCCAGTAACCAGATCCAATATCCTCAGGAATTACGTGGCTTTTCCACTTCTTCTGGTGCACTAAAGAAATCAATTAGCTCATCCTAAGCTCCCTAAACTCTGATACCATATGATATTTCATAGTTAGGATCACAAAGATGTAACAACATTACTAATCTCACAGAGCCTTTGCATAAATAATTAAGAAAACAATTGTTGTAATTCACTCAAAAGCTGAAACACAGATGCAAAAATGTTACTACTCTGTATTTCATCAATATACTTGCTATCAAAGAATGATACAATCAATATTAATTTGAATCCTTTAGGAGGCATTCAAAATCATCTCAAGTAGCATGCTTAGTTAACTTAGGAATCTTCTCGAGACACAACTTTAGTGGTAACTCAGGATAGGAGACTAATTAATTGATACTTATTGGCACATGTTTGAGTTGTTGGGATAAACATTAGGGAGATACCTCCAAAGGAGGCACATGTGTGACTGACAGTTGTGATAGGTGGTCATCAAATCTCTTGATCGACTCTTAGTGATGGAATCAAGGTACATGAACCAATTAAATGATGGTAGGTTTCTAAAATCTTGGAATATGACTCAAGTGCTCCAAAATTCATGCATGTGGGCACATATGGTCCTAAGAAAGAGAAAAGTGGCACATGGGTGGCTCATGAGGTCAAAATGGACTAGGATCAAGGAACTGCATGGTCAACAATATGGTCTATATGCCATTTAGTTTTAAAATGATGCATGGACATCAAATATTGTTGCATGGAGGTCAATAATGATGCATGGAGGTCAAACATTAAACCCTTACACTATTAATTTATTAAAAAAAAAACCCTATTAATTTAAAAAAAAAATAAAACCCTTACATTTTCAAGCCCCATTATAAACGGTTAAACATCTCCACATTGAGAATCTATATTTATTATGCATTCATGAGAACGACATTTTAGAAAACAATACTTTTAACATTGATACTTTAATTCAAAAGTTAAATATGTATTAGGAATGCTTTCTTTTCTTAAAATGTTTTATTGTTATTATCATTAATTTTTTATATGATTTCATTAATTTTTTTAAATAAAAATCATAATTTTTAAATATGATATATGTTTAAATAATTTAATTAATTTTTTAAAATAGAAAATATATAAATATTTTAATATGGTATAATAATAAAATGTATTAAAAAAGTAAAGAAAATTCTCCAAATTGAGAATCTATATGTATTATGCATGCATGAGAACGACATTTTAGGAAACAATACTTTTAACATTGATATTTTATTTTAAAAGTTAAATATGTATAGTAGGAATCCTTTTCTTTTCTTAAAATGTTTTATTGTTATTAGTATCAATTTTTTTTATATGATTTCATTAATTTTTTAAAATAAAAAATATAATTTCTAAGTATGATATATGTTTAAATAATTTAATTAATTTAATATATATATATATTAATATGGTATAATAATAAAATGTATTAGAAAAGTAAATTGACGACGACGATGACGGCGGCGGCGGCGGTCCACTGAGACCAACTTTGGTCTATCGCGCCATAAGAAGGAGAATAATTAGTTTACTTTAAAATCTTATTCATGTGCTCACAAAGCTGACGACGATGATGATGCTAATGATGATGATGATGATAATGATGATGATGAACATCCACTAAGACCAACTTTCGTCTATCAGACCATAAAAGAGATAATACTTTGTTTACTTTAAAATCTTGTTCCTATGCTCAGAAAGCTTTCTAGGAGGCTTTCCAATCTCATTATAGTTTTGGCAAGTTAGGAGGTTATAAAGGTTTGTATTGTAACAAATACCATGAAACTCAAATCTAATGTAGGTGTAAGTAATACACTCTAAGATAAAGTGATTTTCATCCTCAACGCTCATAGACTCACACAAATGGAAAACTCTTTTTGCCCATGGAGTTTTAGGAATACACCAATGCCCTATTTTTCTATTGAGTTCATGAGAGTTCTTTCTAATATTGGCTATATTAATTTTATTCCATTAGATAGTTACTACCAAGAGATACTTCTGATCTTTCAAGTTAGGATTAATGGCCTCCTTATACTATCTTAATTTTCTCTTAACCGCTAAATTTTACTCATACCAGAATTTCTCTTTAACCTTAGAAGTAATAATATTGTTGAAATTATCAATGTTATGCAAAATGTCATTTTCATAAATGCACCAATGGTTTAACCAAGCCATGGTATATTTACACCAACACTGCTTGAGGCGTTTTTGGTTTTGACTTAATTTTAAAGAAATTTTAGGAAGTATCTCATTCCACATGTTATTTATCTTATGCTTGTACACCAAGTACCTAGTCATAACCTTACTCTCAATAGGGGGAAATACCCACTTCTATGAGGATAATAGAATAAGGTGTATTACTTTTAATCTTGAGATTATAAGTTATAAACTGCTTCTGGATTTTCTCTATCTTCTTCCAAGTGTAACGTCCCTGACCGTCCGACCAGTGAAGATGACCCTACCATGCCTTTAACCATCTGGGAAACTAGCCCCATGAACACATACATATATATAACTGAAGAAAATGCTTGGGAGTAAAAACATGCATACATGATTATCATACAACGGAAGCAAAACCATACATTCAAGCATTCAACATGTTCATCATAATTCATTAATAGTAAATACGATTACAGAAGAGAAATAGACAAGAATACTTATCTTATAAAGAACTTGTCCCACAACCAGCTACGTCGCTACAATGTTCCACACAACCATAGGCCAACGTGCTCCTTAATCTCTTAGCAATGCTGCCATCCTCGAGCTGGGCATGATCCCCTAAGAAATAAGGAACAAGCAGGATTACACATAGCGGGATACACAAAACAGCCAAGCCAACAGAGTTGGGTTTATCAGGCCATCAACAAATCAACGAACCCAACACAGTTGGGTTTATTGGTCCATTAAGGAGTTAGGAAAGGCTAAATGCTAAGATGGTGAGTTCATTGAAGAGCTAAGGACACCTACACCAGAACTATCCTGACTTCTAGGACACCCACACACACACAACACAAGGAAATCAGTCCCTTCTCTGCTACATAGTCCCTCAGGCCCTAACCTCCCTTCCAGTTCTATTCAGGGGTTGTGGAGAAGAAAGCCAACCCTCTAGCTCTGTTTGTGTGGTTACCAAACACACAAGATTTATCAAGCAAACCAAGCCCTCATTTTCACTCCAAAACAGTCTGAAGACCAACCACTACATACACACAGCAAAACCAAACAGTTCACGGCTCTATGGAAATGGGATGGCAACCAAATGGTGAATGCAGCTCAAGCTAAACAAGTGATTCAGAGTTGTTCTTGGCCCTAGCATGGCCAAAAATACTCAGCAGCAACCCCCAAAATGTAATGGATCCCATAGCAACCAAAAGATGGATGAAACCAACATCAACCATAACGCGAATGAACCTACAGCAGATGACCCTTCATGGGGAGAATAACAACAAACCCCCAAATCGTGAAAAATGGCCCTTCATAGGACCTCGTGGGTGACAAAAAAAGCTCCCCCAACTCTTTGCATGAGGAAATGATGAATAATCATATGCATGAGGAAAACAACTTCAGTCAGTGCATGAGGAAAAAAATAATGATTCCCTACGTGAGGATGGACAAGGATGGAAGAATGGCGTAGTGGTTTCCATGCCCATGTGAAGATGGAGAGTCTGCTGGTGGAGTGGGCATGTGGGAAAGGACTGACATTCCTACCACCCACCACTTCCTAGCAATAACTACCCCCAACTAACAACAGAAGTTTTAAATGGGTGGTTGACACATGGATTTTCCCCATAGGCTCATGGTTTAACATTCCCCCCCTCCTCATCCTTGGGAAAATCATGCCCTTTTCATTATGGCTGTAGTGACATAGCTGGTTGGGGTTTGTTTAATTAAAATGCATATTTACATGATGCCAACTAATATGTGCCATATATCATGATATACCATCGGCAATGATTCCAATCGCCGAAACATAACACAACCAAATCGATGGTGGGGATTTTGCCTTTAGCTCCACACCATGATTAATTACAATATATCCATCATGTACATTTAATGCAATGATGTCAAAATCGAGGTGTTACATTCCCCTCCCCCTTCAATATCACTGTCTTCAGTGCTTTACAAAATTTGAACAAAATGCTACACTGGTACCACCTCAGTGTTCCGCAGAATTAAACAAAAATGGATGTGCCAATCGCATGGCATCCTCCAGCTCCCACATAGCCTCTTCATGACCGTAGTGCTCCCATTGCACCCTTACCTTCCCTATGGCCTAGTTCTGGAGCATTGTGACCTTCCTGTCGAGGATACGCATTGGCTTGATTTGGAACTCTCCCTAGGGTTCCACCTGAATCACATCCGAATTTATCACATGGTTAGGATCATGTACATATCTCTTAAGCAAAGAAACATGAAAAACATTATGAGCTCTAGTGCTAGCAGGCAATGCAAGTCTATATGAAACTGGCCTTATTCTTTTAAGCACTTCAAACGGCCCACTATATATTGGTGACAGCTTGGCACAACTTCCAAGATTCAAGGAACTCTTCCTTGCCCTCACTCTGAGGTAAACATGATCCCCAAAACTAAACCCCTTGTTCACCCTATGCCTATCTACATAGCTTTTATGTATGTCCTGTGCTACTTTTAGATTCTGCCTAGTATTTACAACCTCTTGCTCCATTTCCTTGAGCAATTCCGAACCAAGCACAACCCTATTCACTGGATTATCCAAAGTCACTCGTGTTCTACACCTTCTTCCATACAAATCTTTGTACAGACTCATCCCCAAGGATTCCTGTTTTCCACTATTATAAGCAAACTCTACCAAGTGCAAGTAATCTTCCCACTAGGTTGGTTTGTCCATCATGTACATGCAAAGCATATCTTCAAGTACCTGATTAACTCTCTCTGTCTACCCATCTGTTTGAGGATGGTAAGCAATGTTGAAGTTTATATTTGTACCCAAATCTACAAACAACCCCTTCCAAAAATTGAAAGTGAACTTGACATCTTGGTCAGAGACTATTTCCTTCGAAAATCCATGCAATTTGAAAATTTCCTTCATGAAGATATTTGCAATGTCATCAGTCTTATGCATAGAATTCACTGGTATAAAATGTGTTGCCTTTGTCAACTTTTTTGCCAAAACCATGATGGAATCATGTTGTCTCCAAGTCATCGGCAATCCTGTAATGAAATCCATGGAAATAACTTCCCATTTCCATTTTGGAACTGGAAAAGGTTGCAACAAACCTGCTGGGTGTTGATTCTCAACCTTTACTTGCTAACATTTCATGCACTTTGAAATGTATTCAGCCATGTCCTTTTTCATTCCTGGCCATAAGTACTATTTTCTGGCAGTAGCAATCATCTTTTGGTAGCATGGGTGACCAGAATACGGAGTTTGATGGATTTTTTCCATAACGAATCTCCTCAAATCTGCTACATTTGGATTATAAATTCTGCCTTTATAAGTAAGAAGTTCATCTTCTTCCAACTTATATCCCTCATATCTCTTCTCAAGACTTTGCTGCTGCAATTTGTCTTTCACTAGCTCATACAATTCATCTCCGGCAGTACGATTAACAATCTGCTACCTCAAATCTGATTGGAAAATACTAAGATATGCCACATGCATGTCCTGCATCTTCCTGCTGAGTGCATCAGCTACCTTATTCTCTTTTCCCTTTATGTGCTAGATTTCAAAATCAAACTCACATAAAAACTCTAGCCATCTCGCTTGCCTAGCATTCAGAGTAGGCTGATCAAATAGATACTTCAGACCATAATGGTATGTCCTGAGCTCAAATATTATACCCATCAAGTAGTGCCTCCACTTCTTGAGGGCATGTACTATGGCTGTATGCTCTAGATCATGAGCGGCATAGTTCTTCTCATGCTCCTTCAACTTTCTTGACTCATAACATATCACGTGGTTGTCTTGCATAAGGACTCCTCCAAGCCCTTGTTTGCATGCATCGGTACACACCACAAAATCTTTCTCTGGATCTGCAACTTTCAATACTAGTGCATTGGTGAGAATATTCTTCAACCGTTGGAAGCTTTCTTCACACCTTGATGTCCACTCAAAATTAATCCCCTTCTTTTGCAAAGAAGTGATGGCATGTGCAAATTTGGAGAATCCCTCAATGAATCTCCTGTAGTATCCTGCAAGTCCCATAAAAGACCTTACATCTGTCATATTTCTTGGAGTATGCCAATTCATAATGGCTTCAATCTTTTTAGGGTCCACAGATATACCCTCTTCTGAGATAATGTGACCCAAATATTGAATTCTATCTCTATAGAAGTCACACTTGATCATCTTTGCATACAATTAATGCTCACTGAGCAATTGCAATGTCAATCTTAAATGATCTTCATGCTCCTCCTCATTCCTAGAGTAAATAAGAATGTCATCAAGGAAAACAAGAACAAACTTGTCACAAATACCTACTGAAGACACTGTTCATAAGGCACATAAATGTAACTAGTGCATTTGTGAGACTAGATGGTACCACTACAAACTCATAATGTCTCGTACCTTGCTCTAAAGGTCGTCTTATGAATGTATTCATCCTTGATTTTCACCTGATGATAATCAGACCTTAAGTCAATCTTGGAAAATACCTTTTCCCCCTTCATTTGATCAAAGAGGTCATCAATCATAGGCAAAGGATATTTATTCTTCATAGTAACCTTGTTCAATTGTTTGTAATCAATACACAACCTAAGTGTACCACCTTTCTTCTTTACAAACATAACTGATGCTCCCCAAGGAGACACACTCGGTCGGATATACTTCTTTTCCAACAACTCTTGCAGTTTCATCTTCAACTCTAGCATCTCTGGTGTACTCATCCTGTAGGGTGTCTTGGACACTAGTTCTACTCTTGGCACAAGTTTAATTGTGAAATCAATGTCCCTCTTTGGAGGAATCCCTGGAATCTCATCAGGAAACAAATCCTTAAATTCTTGTAACACCTAATAATCCTTCAACCTAGGAGTTTCATCCTCCAATGCCTCCAAAATCTGAGTTGCATACAACTGGAAACCCTTCCTACAAAACTTCTTCAACTGCATTGTTGAAACCTTCCTTACTGAAATTACCTTTGGAATACCTTTCACAACTATTGGGTTCCCTTCTTCATCCATGCATTCAAAAGTATTATTGTAACAGTCAAGCATTACTCTGTGAGTTTCTAACCAAACCATTCCAATGAGAACATCATAGGAACCAAGTGGTAGAAAATTCAGATCTACACAAGTGACCAACCCATTCATGACCAATGGACATTTATCTACCACTTCACTAACCTTTCTCTTAGTTCCAGTGGCTAGTTGAACTAACCAATACTTCCTATGCTTTACTTTCTTAAAAGCACAAATCTTCACTACTCTAGGAGTAATGTAACTGTGAGTAGAACCAAGGTCAATCAAAATAGAAACAGATTCCTCAAGAATCTTACCTGCAACTTCAACCACAGTTGATTGGTGATCTGCTTGGCGGTCCTCCAGTGCTGCATAGATCCTAGGGACTACCTTTGCTACTTGACCCACTGTTTCTACATCTTGAATGTTGTAATCTGGTCTTACACTCTCATTCTCGAGTGGATAATATCTGCGCAGGTGGGGTCCTTTAAATTTCCAACATTGAGGTGGTCCTCTATTCGGTTGTGGATCTTTAGGTTGTTCTCCTGTTCCTCCAACGGGCTTACTCATAGCTTGGGATGGCTACTTCTGCTAATTCCTGAAGTTAGAAGGTTTGAAACCTTTCTTTATTTGGTCAAACTTCTCATTCTTCTTGTCCTTCCATGCCTTATGGTAATCAGGTTTACCTTTTCTTTGCTCATAGAAATACTTAGCCTTCCTTATTGCTTCTTCAAGAGTTCTAGGTTCATAGAACTCAATTCTATCTTTGTAAGACTGAGGCAATCCACTTAGAAAACATTGGACCTTCACTTTTTCATCTCTGATGTACCCAACATACCTTAACAGCTCCAAAAACGTATTTGCATACTCTTCCACGGTCTGCTACCCCAATCTTAGCTCATGGAACTCCTTAATCTTGTCGTCACAGTACCTATCAAAGAGGTATTTCTGCTTGAAATACTTCTTGAACTATTTCCACTTAATTCTCCTTTCACTAATCCTCTTTACTTGCTTGAAGTGTTCCCACCAAGTGGATGCCCTTCCATTCAGATTGAATATGGCAACCCTTGCCTTCATGTTTCCCAAATAATCCTGAACTTGAAAGTACTTCTTTATCCCAAGAAGCCAAGCTTCAGCCTTTTGTCCATTATTTACCTCACCATCAAATGTAGGAGGCTTAGCCTTCTTAAATTCATCTCGAGAGAAAATCATATGGTGTCTCCTTCTTTTTCTTTTACAAGAAGATGAGCTTGAATCCCCGCTAGACTCTTCGGAGTCAGATGATCCACTAGAGGTTCTTCTTCTTCTCCTAGTACTGCTCTTACTGCCTTCCGGTCTTGTTGTATCCTATCTAGAGTCTATCTTTCTTTGCAAGTTTTTCCAGCTCTGCAACATAGCAGCATTCAACCAATGCTACTCTTCCTGGGCTTTAATCAAGCTTCTCATGGTGGCTGCAACATCTGACGGCGTCTCTTGGAATCTCCTTCCATTAGAATCTACATCATCATTTCCAAATCAGATATTTTCTCCCATGGCATTTCATGCACGCTCGTAGGAACCTCGAGCATCATAACCATCATGAGTTCTCATAACTGAACCACCACTTACTTACCCAACTGCACTACCTAGAATACTACCCTTGAAGGTGTCTATGATTATACAAATGTGTTAGTAACACAACTATGAGATGCATAACATTGATATAATTCAGAATTACTTACCTTCACCTGGAAAAAACCATAAAATAACAATTTTTCCCAAACACAAAATTTTCTTCCTTTTCAGCCCTGTAAATCTACTAAAAAACCGTTGAAAAATCTCACTGAAAACTGCTGAAATTCGCTAAAAATCCCACTTGGAAAACTCAAAATTTTCCTTTGTTAATTGGGTCTCATCCCAACTAATTTTTCGACGTATGGGATCCATAGTTGACTAAGCTTCTGATGTTTCAGTGGTCCAAACAACTAAATTTTTCCGATACTCATCGGCGGACCAAACAACTAAATTATTCTGACATGTCGGTGGTCCCATAAACTAATTTTCCCCAATGTTTCGGTGGTCTTCTGGTGATCTCCACCGACACTATGGCTCCTCGATCAACTAGAATTTTTCGACAATTTCCACACTTAGAGAATTTTTAGTGAAACTTGCTTTTATCTTCCGCCGCTGCATCGGCTCCATCATCCTTTTCCCATCGACGTATCGACACTTTCATCACCTTTCTTTTGTCGAGGTATCAACACTTTCATCATCTATTTTCCGTCGTCGTTGTGGCACCTTCATTCCTTTCCAACCGAAAGTCTCGGCGCTCTTATCCTCTAACTTTCTCCAACGTTTTTGGTACTTAGGAAATTTTTTGGAAAAAAATTCTTTCTTTCTCCTCCGCGTCGGCGCTTTCATCCTTTTCCTTTCGTCGCCATTGCGGCGCCTACTCTCTCTTCCATCTGCTTTTTCGGCTCCAATTTCTTCTCTTTTCTGTCGACATATCGGTGCCTACATCAACTTCCCTTCCCCGTCACTCCGTCGACTCTCTCTTCTTCTATTTCACATTGTTTCCAGGGTTTGTATCATAGAGTCTTCCGATTGAATGAGCCGAAATTTCAGCGGTCTTTGGCTAATCTCCACCGACGTTTCAGCGGTCTTCAGCCAAAGACTTCTGATGGTCTCAAACACTTCAAAAAAAAATTCAAATATTTTCTTTTTGTCTCTTCTTGCCGCCGCCGTGTCGACTACTCAATCAACTATTTCCCGTCGAGGTTTCAGTGGTCTTCAGCTAAACGGAGCCGATGTATCATCGCTTCCCTCGTCTTTCTCCCACCAGCGGCATCGGAAGCCCTCCCATCTAAATGCGCCAACGTTTCAGCAATTGTCATCTGATGGCTTCCGATAATTTCGACACTTAGTCAAAATTTCAGAAAAAAAAATTCTTTCGCCGTCCGTCGGTGGCCTGTATCGGAGGGTCTTCCGACTAAAACTTCCATTGCATCAGAGGAGCTTCGCACTAAGTCTTCCAACGAGCCAACAGTCTAGACACTTAGAAAATTTTCTGAAATTTTTATTCTATGGTTCTCATCAGGTGGCCTTCTGCTTAGGTGATTTGAAGGATCGGCGGGGCTTCAGACTAACTCCTCTGATGATCCAATGATCTCAACACTTAGAGGAATTTTTTGAAATTCTCTTGTGCACAGATTTCTTCTGTTTTGCTAGGAAGAGGGAAACCTTCCTCTTCTAGATGATTCATCACAGCCAATTCAGGCCCATACTGCAACATTTGCTTTGATACCACTCTGTAATGTCCCCGACCCTCCGACCGACGAAGAGGACGCTACCATGCCATTAACCATCCGGGAAACTAGCCCCATGAACATGTACATATAAATAACTCAAGAAAATTCTTGGGAGTAAAAACATGCATACATGATTACCATACAGCGGAAAGAAAACCATACATTCAAGCATTCAACATGTTCATCATAATTCATTAACAGTAAATACGATTGCAGAAGTCAAATAGACAAGAATACTTATCTTATAAAGAACTCATCCCGCAACCAGCAACGTCACTGCAACGTTCCATCCAACCATAGGCCAGCATGCTCCTTAATCTCTTAGCAACACTACCACCCCTGAGCTGGGCATGATCCCCCAAGGAATAAGGAACAACCAGGCTTACACATAGCCAAGGATACACAAAACAACCAAGCCAACATAGTTGGGTTTATCAGGCCATCAACAAATCAGCCAAGCCAACAAAGTTGGGTTTATCAGGTCATCAAGGAGCTGGGAAAGGCTAAATGCTAATATAGTGAGCTCATTGAAGAGCTAAGGACACCTACACCAGAACTAGCCTGACTTCTAGGACACCCACACACACCCAACACAAGGAAATCAATCCCTTCTCTGCTACATAGTCCCTCAGGCCCTGACCTCCCTTCCAGTGCTATTCAGGGGTTGTGGAGAAGAAATCCATCCCTCTAGCTCTGCCTGTGTGGTTCCCAAACACACCAAGTTTATCAAGCAAACCAAGCCCTCATTTCCACTCTAACATAGTCCGAAGACCAACCACTGCATGCACGCAGCAAAACCAAATAGTTCACGGCTCTGTGGAAACAGGATGGCAACCAAATGGTGAACGCAGCTCAAGCTAAACAAGCGATTCAGAGTTTTTCTTGTCCTTAGTGTTAACACCATTATTTATCAAAGAGGATAATAAACCATGGTGGAGAAAGAAAAATAATGGTTGTTTGGATACTTTGGTTAAAAGATATATAGTAAAAATGGGACTATAGGAAAAATGCGATTAAGTCACCACAGATCCTAAGCCGCGATGGAAGAAGGAAGAAAATCAATGGCTGATATTCTCTCTACTCCTCAGATATTCAAGGAAGATAAAGGTTTGACTGGGAGTTTATCAAGCGCACAGATCAGCAGCCATCAGGTTGTCTCGCGTAGATCCACGGTCTGTATCCAATCCGCTTCGTGAAGTTGCACCCTGGTTAAAACGACACAATCCGACGGAATTGGGTACATACTACTCAATCCAATGGCGGAGAGGTGAAGTAGGATCGCATCTATGGTTGATATTGATTCCGGAACCAGAACCTGCACGACCGATAAACCTAAAGCGCCCAGCGGAATGAGTTATCCAGTGATCGATCTAACGGTGGAAAATCAAAGTGAATCAAATCAACGGCTATTATGATTTCCGGAGAGTGAACTAGCACGGTGGATAATTCCGAAGCGCTCAGCAGAATTTGGTACGTGGCATATGATCTGACGGTGGAAAGTTGAAGGCGTATCACATCAATGGTTGAGGATGATTCCGGGGATCAAAGCTGCACGACGGTTAAAGTGACGGAGCCCAGCGGAATTCATTACGTGTCACCCGATCCAACGGCTCATGATAAAAGGCGATATCATCGACGGTGGGAGATCATTCCGGGATGGAGACCGCCACGTCATTTATCACCAAGGTGCTTGGTGGAACAGGGTACGTGGCACATGATCCAAAGGCTAGAAATTAAAGAGAAATCAGATCTAGGGTCTTAAATGAAACCGGAAAATAGAAGTGCATGGCAGTTAAGAGTGAATGGTGGTTGCGGAAAATAAATGCTGTCCACATGGCGAATTGTGTGGTCCTATAAAGGTAGGATTGACCTCTCCAATGATTATTTTATTTGCTCGGGACCCAGGGAAAAGGACCTGGTGATTTGGGAGCTTCCATTTGTCAGTGCCAGGCACGTTCCGAACACATGCCTCCACAGTAAGCCAGGTAGGACTTAAACCCTATCACTCCTTCGTCTAATTACCATTATAAAATAAGCAATGGACCAATGGAGAGAGGTTCGTATGTCTGGTCGGGTCATGGATGACAGAGAGGAATTTTTAGTAGACAGACATAGGGGCGTGTGCAACCCCTTCTTATCCACAGGTACCGTGTCCAGCAGTAAAGAGAAGTTGTGGTCTCATTACTCACAGGGGAATGACGTTCTGAATGTATGCAAGTCTTTTTTGTACCATTTCTCCCTTGAGCAAACCCTCCACTTCCCTGAATTTTCCGAGTGGTGTGCGGTGAACTATTCTCCCTCTCAAAGGATTATTGTGAGCTGGTCCACATCCAAAATATTGTGTAAAATTGATGCTTCGATCATCAGAGAAAACCTTAGTCTGCCCAAAAATTACCCTGTAAATCATGAGTCTGTAAATGAATCTGTCCTTGCTAAGTTTTTCAAAAATTGCAAAAGTGAAAGTCACTGTCAATTCTTGTCAAGTATCCCGAAGGAAGGTCAGTCCCTTGAAGGTATTTTCTTGCCTTACCCCTTGCACATTTTTAGGACTTAAGTGCAATTGGTAATGTCTTTGGTCTGTCAAGTGTTAGGTCTAGATGACGATTGTCATAAAGGTGATGTCATCCTTGGTTTCTTGTTAAAAATAAATTATTTAAGCCCTGAGTCCCAGTCAGTCCTCGTGCTTAATTTAGATGAGTACCTTGCTGAAACGATCCACCTTCAGTTGACTTAATTTCCCAAGGTCCAGTTCTTTAGGTTTCAAACATACTTGCTTAACATGCTATTATGCTCTAATGTTACTGAATTGAAATTCTTAAGTGCTCTATGTTCTTCTGATTTGCCCAAGCAAATCAACATGGTCGAATTTTCCAATTCGATCATGTCCGAAATGTACAGAATGTTATTTGATGAGGACCTTCCCCGTGTCCTGGACGAGATGAGATGCCTAATGCAGTCGTCACCCGAAGATCAGGTGGGGGACTGGTTTCTGTACAGAGGTTACACAGTGTTAAGAATATATGGCTTTACTGGTCAGCCTTATAGGCTACCCTCCTTTTTGACCCCAAGGATCTTCGCACTAGAGTTCATGAGGCAGAGATTGCTGTCTGAGGAAGAGCACTTTGGTGCTTTCAAAAAATCTTCGAACATTAAAGGTAAAGGTGCCCTGGCATTTATAGAAAAGTTGCTGGAGAATATGGATTTCATAAAAGATGTAAATATGAACTACAACCCCCACCAGGTGATCTCATTGGGAAAATAGGCAAACAAGAATAAACCATTTGAGCATCAGGCTATTGAGGGGCTAGCTGAAATGGCCAATTTGCTGCAGTGTACTGACAGGTCAAAGTCTGATGAAGAGACAGCAGCCCAAATAACAGAAGGTGTTGGTATTGTGGTCAAGAGGAGTTTGTTTGAAACTGAGAGTATGGATGTAGATGAAGAAGGGCCCCATAAAAGGGAAAAGCTACTTAAAAGTGGCGACATTATAGATGAGGAAGTTTCTGATGGTTCCAAAAAAGTTGCCCTAGTTCCCATGAAAGCGGTGCAAGTAAGTCAATTCTCTTTTAAAAATGTGGAGTGTGACACCCCAAGTTCGGAGCAGTGGAAAGCTGTGGAGCGGTTTGGAAAGACGAAGTATATTCTCCATCCCTAGGAACAGGTGTCATGCACTGAAGAGCTGATGGGGCAAAGATGTGGAGCTGATGGGAAAAAGACGTGGAGCTGATGGGGAAAAGAAGTGGAGCTAATGGGCGAAAGTTTGTTGTCAAGTTGATTTGTACTTTATGATCTATTAGGATTGAAGTTGTAACAAACTTCCTAGGGGTTAGGAATTCAGTTACAAACTCTAAATTAAGCCGATCATTCTGTTATTGATCTTCTCGTTGGTGCACCGATCATTTTATGTATAAATATGCATCTTTTTTAAGAGATGGGGGTTGGAACCCATCGGGTGTTGAATAATTTTGGAGAACATATCTATTTTTGAAATAACAAAGTGAATGCATGAGGTTTTGTCAGAGATTCATGTGTCGTTGATATTACAGTCTGTGCTTCTTTCTTTATGTGATTGTATTTCCCTTGTGTAACACTCCATTTTGTTTCTTCCTCGTATCTGGAATATAGCGTTAGATGATCGGAATTCATGTGTTTATGCTCTGGTTGTCATTTCAGATATTATATGATTTTTTTCTGCTAAAGTTGATATAGAACTCATCCTTGTTGATGCTCTGTATTAATGGGTTGTTCCTTCATCTCTTATGTTCCACCTGAATCAATTTGAATGACTGTGATGATATGATTACCTTGCCTTTGATGAATGTCATGTATATGTCTTTGTGGTATATTTATATTGTATATGACTCCATGCCCAATGGTTATGTGATTGTTTCAGCCAAATACATAAATCTTTGAATGTTATCGTTAAATCTGGTCCTGTTAAATCTTTATTGAGAGATCCCTCTTTGGAAGAAAATACCAGTTTCTTCTTAAAGTGGTTTTGCTGTTACCTTGGAGTATACCTTTTACAACCTGGGTACATTTTGAGTGCTAACACCTAGCATGGCCAAAACAACTCAGCAGCAACCCCCAAAATGTAATGGAACCCATAGCAACCAAAACGTGGATGAAACCAACATCAACCACAATGTGAATGAACCTACAACAGACCACCCTTCATGGGGAGAATAACAGCAAACCCCCAAATCGTGAAAAATGGCCCTTCACAGGAACTTGTGGGTGACAGAAAATAGCTCCCCCAACTCTCTGCGTGAGGAAACGATGAAGAATCCTGTGCATGAGGAAAACAACTCCAGTCGGTGTGTGAGGAAAAACAGAACGATTCTCTGCGTGAGGATGGACAAGGATGGAAGAATGGCATAGTGGTTTCCCTTCCCATGTGAAGATGGAGAGTCTGATCGTGGAGTGGGAATGTAGGAAAGGACTAACATTCCTGCCACCCACCACTTCCCAGCAATAACTTCCCCCACCTAACAACAAAAGTTTTAAATGGGTGGTTGACACATGGATTTTCCCCATAGGCTCATGGTTTAACATTCCCCCCTCCTCATCCTTGGGAAAATCATTCACTTTTCATTATGGTTGCAGTGACATAGCTGGTTGGGGTTTGTTTAATTAAAATACATATTTACATGATGCCAACTAATATGTGACGTATATCATGATATATCATCGACAATGATTCCAATCGCCGAAACATATCACAACCAAATCGATGGAGGGTATTTTGCCTTTATCTCCACACCACGATTAATTACAATATATCCATCATGTACACAACTGGGTCAAAATTAGGGTGTTACACCAAAATTCTCTAGAAATGATGCACACTCATACTTCACAACCATACAAGATAACAAGGATCGCAATAGTTTCAAAGAGGAACTATTTTTATCCCACACGACCATATTGGCTGATTTACAGTTATTCACGAGACCAAAATAAGCTTTCTACCCTCCATTAATCATTTTCTCAATGCTATAGTTCAAATTGAGCTTGTGATGAATATCAATTCCGAGATACTTGTAAGAATCCGCTTCCTCTAGATTTATATTATCATAAATAAAATTTGCATAGGTGCCTTTCTTAGTTTTTATAATCATGATTTTTTTCTTGTCGGTGTTAACAATCATACCCATGTTAGAGCAAAAATATTTAAGAATTATAATTAATTTCTTATCAAGATTGAAAGGACACCTTGACATAATAACAATATCATCAACATAAAGTAGGAGGATGGTAACTATCCCAGCTAAAATTGTACCGGTGCAAGTTTAAAAGGCCTAAGGATATTTATAAATGAAGAGCTCATTTCAAAGTATCAAGACAAATTAAGAAAGGAGAATGAAAAGGTAAAATAAGTTAGGAGGGAGGGAGAATGGGAATTAATAAGAAATAGGAATTATGTTATTAGATATAGAAACCAACAAGTTAGTAATAAATAGAAATTTGACACACTCCGAATCTTTTCCTGGAACCACTGAGGATTTCCATGGAGGAAAGGCCCTAAGTTAAGTTGGATCTCGAGCGAAATTGATATTATATTATTGGTTTAAAATTTAGAACACAAGGATTCAAAGGTCTCTGATATAGACAAATATGTCCTATGGTCAACATAGAATAAATGTCCATGTCGTAGAGGCATTGGGGGTATAACATGTTACATTAGGAAAAAAGTATCCCCATATGTTAGGATTTATAAGAAATACCCTTACAACCAATGTATTTGGATAGCGATCACATAGATTAATGATGAAAAAACCTACATATCAATTTGTTACTTTGCCCCTATTAATTCCAACTTCTATAAAAAAAAATTAGATAAAAATTTTCCTTATAATTGTTTAGAGCATGATATTTATAGTTTAAGGAAGGAAGGAAATATCCTTTTGATGGGTGGATTCAATGCTCGAACTTCCACTAAGCAAGCTATTATTTTAATAAACTATTCCAACCCTAATCCTCTTTGGTTAGATGAATGTTTTGAGCTACCTAACAAGTACAAAAGAAGTTATAAAGATCTAGGTGAAAATTTATTCGGGTCTGAGTTGGTCAAATTTTGTAGTGCTCAAGATCTTACCATTTGCAACGGTCTCGCGAAATGATCAGTAAGACATAGTCAATAAGACATCAAGTTTTAAAGGCTCAGAGATATTTATAAATGAAGACCTCATTCCAGAGGATCAGGTTGAATTAAGGAAGGAGGTCCAAAAGGTAAAAGAAGCTAGGAAGGAGGGAAAATGAGCATTAATCATAAATAGGAAAGCTGTCATTAGAGATAGAAACCAAAATGATGATAGTATATATAAATTTGACACGCTCTGGATATTCTCTTGGAACTATCAAGGATTCCCATGGAGCAAAATCCCTAAATTATGTTAGATCCCGAGCAAAATGATATTTAACATTGCTTCAATATTTTCATTTTAACATTTTATTTTATTTTTAAATATTTTTAACCATTTTATTTTCACAAATTAATATCTTTAATTATTTGTTTTTATACCAAACAAGTTTATTTAAAAAAATTAAAAGGCATCATCATAATTATATAAATCTTTCATCATGACTAAAAATAGATGTTGACTTTTATTTAAGAGTCATCTCATTATTACTATTATTTTTAGATTGATTTTGGTTCTTATTAGTAGTGAAATTGGATTTAGATTTCAACTTATGTAGATGTTTGTAGGTTTGTAGTTTTTAATTTTTTAAATTTTTTTAATTTTATAAAAATGATCGTTTAATTAATTAAAAATCAATGTTAAATATTATTAAAGAAAAAATAAACATTATACATATCTCAAGATACCTATAATTTTTGCTTTTCATTTATGAATAAATATTTATGTTTTATTTATAACCTATTATTCAGGTATTTGCATTTATATGATTCCTAAGGAGATGACACACATTGTTAACCATTAGGAATATTTAAGTTGTAAATCTTTGTGTAATTATTATATGGTTATGTGTAATTCTTATATGATCACATGTTGCAATATTCTAGTTTTAACCATTCACATGCATTGGATCAAATCATATATATATTGTAAATGTGTGATTATAATTGAAGGGGTTGAGCCATGTAAGCTTGAATAAATGACCCCATTCGTAAATGTTATAAATATGTTAATATGGATCTTATTATGGAACTCAAGGCTAAGGCCCGACTAGTGAATTGCTAGACATGTAGATGTTGTAAATATACTTTATGATAAACCATGTGGTGAGATTGTCATGGTGAACTCAAGTTATGTAAATATTAATGTTGACATATATTATATAATAGTCCAATATGGTTGTTGAGAACACAAGAAGGTTTATGATTCCATTAAAGGAGAATATGAAAAGGGTCCAATAGAAGGGTAATCCGATATTTCCAAATGTAACCATATGAAGTAATATGTTTTCCACTACCATTCCTTATATAAATCCATCTACCTCCATTGTCTTAGACACCCAATAATTAGATGTATGCAAATGTTGGTGGGGAAGTCTTCTCACGTAGTTATTGAAGCACAAGATGAGTAAAATCATTACGGGGATGTATCATTATACTTCAATCCTCTTGTCAAAAGTAATGTCAGTTATAATTGCCTCAACTCTTTCATTAACATTCGTTAATTCTACTATTCCTTCATTCTTATGCTATATAATTCACATGCGATATTCTAACTTGCCAACCATTAACTAATATGGAAACAAACCAATTCAACTTAGTGATAGAGGTATTATCGACCTTGGATGAAAAATATATAGTTGTAGGTAAGCATAGAGAATGGGAAAATTAGGAATCCTTCACCCACAATTTTTTGTTACTCATTGGAAGCTTGAGAGCTAAGTGTTATTTTGAAATCTAATCCAAGAAAAAATTCAATAGATTGGACTCATTTTTCTTACACTTAAGAGAAATAGAAGAATAATATCCCTTGTGTATTTTTCAGGAGAGAAAAGGAAGGCATTCATTATGATGTTCAAGGTGGTGGAAAAAAGCGCCATGGTTATTTAATGGTTGCATGAGATGCATGAAATGCTCTATAATGAGTATATTGGTTGAGTATGGGAGAAAATGGATTGGGTTGAATGCTCTAGAATCTTCTAAATTGAATCCTTTTCCATGTTGGACTCACAACCCAACTTAGGGGTATTATATACACTATGTGCTTATAGTTATTGGGTGGATAAGTGCTTATACACAACTAGTTTATTGGTCTATCATATGTTAAAAGATAAATGGCATTATTTTTTTTATGAATCAACAAATCAATGTTATTTTTTATTATGAAAATGTATAAAATTACATGTTGTGTGTGTATTTGCAATTAATTATGAGTATTGGCACTTCGCTTCGATGAAATCTTAAATGCTTGTATGTTCCATTGCATTTTTATTATCACAACTATGTCTCAATTTTAAATAATTTAATACTTTATAGGAAACCATCTCTATTGGAATAACACACACAAGTTATAGAATGCTCGCATGCATTTCATAATGTGAACACATTACTAAAAACAAGAAATAAGACACACAAGTTAGAGAATGATGGCATGCATTTCATAATGTGCACAAATTACTAAAAGCAAGAAATAAATAAAAACAACTATACCCCTTCAAAAAATTATATTTTTAAGGATGTTACCCTACCCTCCAATTTGTGTGTACTTTGGACCATCGACAATATCTAAGATAACTCCACATATTTGTTATTTTAAAATTTCAACATCTATACACAAATTTTTTTTATTAAAAAAAAAGTATGACTAGCATTTATTACCATTGAAGTATGACTAACATTTATAACCATTTTTTGTACTCCTGTTACCATTCCCAAGGCCTTGAGACCCATCCCTAGTGTGTGAAACCTTGACCCCGAGACTCATACCTAGTGTGTGAAACCTTGTAATAGTACACAATTGTGGTTTATGGCTTCGCTTCTAGATTATGAGACATACAAGCTTCATTTAATGCTAAATATTTAGTTTTAAAGCTAAAATATTGTTTAAGGCCCTACTACCCATCTGTTACACAAAAAAAACCTACATTGGAATCCATATCCCGCTTGTACCCCTCTGTTACACAAAAAAAAACCTACATTAGAATCCATCTCCCACGTGTAGGCCAAAGATTACATTCATATGAAATGCAAGGTGATATGGAGCCTTATGCATGGTCTATTAATAATCGATAGAGAGTAGAATATTTTAGGGATTATGATTTTTTTTCCTAGAACCATGGAAAATGACTCAATACCCATTCGTGGTGTGAATTACCCTATAACAATGCCAATATTACACTCATTGGCCTAACATTAACTTTATAGAACCTCCATGCTTATTTGGAACCTATGCATGATCTGAGAGTTGTTGAAGCATCTTTTATGCCATAATATTTTTATTTACATCTTTAGACCATGGCCATTCCCTTGAGACCCATCACTATTACATGAAATGATTTAATGACATATATATTACACTTTAAACAACTATTCCATTTGCATATTCCATGTGGTGATTATAGATATTGTACATTCCATTATACCAAAATGCATAGGCGCTAACAATTTCATTTCCATTGTTAGGCGATGGTCATGACCTTCAAATCCATTTTTGGTTTTAAAAACTTTGTATTGGGACATATTTTACACTTAAGGAAAATATTCTCTTTATAGTGCACATGTCATGGTTTAGGACCCTTATGCATTGTCCATTATCCCTAAGGGAATATTTTTTTCCCTAAGGATGTAATGTTTTTCCTTGAACCATTTCAAGGAATTCACAAAATCTTGTAATTTTTCCTATATTATACTCATTTGTAATTTCCTCAAATATTCCCTTTATATATAGTCTATGTGGTGGTTTGGGCCCTATTCACTTGCCATGAGCTATAAAAGAATAATTTAGGCCCTAAGAACATGGTTTTCGTTTTTGAACATGGACATGACCTTAAGACACATAAAGTTTTTGAAAAATGTTGTAACGATGTCCACATTACTCTCATGGGCCAAAGTTTCCCCTTACAAGGTGTCATGTCCTCACATTTTGAACACCAGAAGTGTTGACCTTTCTTAGCACCTAGGGGGTCAAAAGATGCATTAAATAATTAACCTAGGAAATATTATTAAAATGTTATTTAGGAGGCATGTACTTGGCTATATTAATTGTCATTATTAATTATTATGCAATTAATTATGTGGAAAATAATTTTTCATGTCACAAGGGTGCACTTGGGCAAGCCAACTTGCCAAGGAGAATAATAGAAACTGTCACAGGACTGACAAAAGCCAAGAAAACATAGTCATAGGAAAAAAAGGAATCTCTAGGCCAAAGGAGGGTGCAGTTTCCATTTTGGAGACTTAGTCACAAAAGCTAAAGTTCAGAAAACCTTTCATAAGGAAAAGCAACAATAATGGACAAAAGGAGGGCACAATTTCCATTTTGAGGTTCAGTCACAAAAGCAGGAAAGGCAGAAAAGTTATCATAGGAAAAAGAAGGAACCTTTGGGGCTATGGAGGGAGTAGTTTCTAAACTGGATGAAAGATGATGAAAATGGAACATATCAATGACACCTACATGCTAATCTCTCAAGGAGGGCACACCATGTGGCTAGGGTTAGGGTTTTAGCAAAGGAAACTTGCTCAGCACGTTATTGACTTGCCCAAAAAGTCACTAGAGGTTTATTTAAAGACAATGGGAGCTCCATTATTCAGTTTGGTTGTTTATTATTCTGATTTTTTTGAATCTAAGGCTTCCTTCCTGATTGTTGTTCCTCGGTCTCTTGGGCGATGTGCCCCAAGGTTCTCACTCCCCTTCTTCTCTCTCTTCCCATTCTATCTTATTGCAGGTGACTTGAGCTAAGGAGGATCCCATAAAGTTTAGATTGACTTATGTAGATGATTCCCACTCATTATAATCTATATTTTATAGTAATATTCTATCCCATAGAGCTGTCATTATTAATTGTTCATGAGAAGTGTTTTTTGCGCCCATATAGTGGGGTATTTGACTATATAATGTAATGAGAGTAAAATAATGTCCATGGAAGGATTTTTAAATGTTATGATATTAGTAACGATTTTATATTAATCTTTTTAAAACTTCATTAGCAGGTGTGAGTTATTCTGGTATGAAATTTATTAAATCTTGCACACCCTAGCTAGTTGACTAGGTAAATTTTACTAGTGTTACAGTTTTTGTAATTCTAAGAGATATGTGCATCCAAATGTAATTATATAAGTTGATGGAGGTATTTAAATGGACCCACTATCCATCCCTTTCCTCTGACATATATTTCATTGGATCCATACCTTTTTTGGGAATCCTTCTTTATGCAGGGCCTCCTCAGGCCAAAATTGCCAATTTTTCCCAAATCTTCCCAAAAAAAACCATATCACCATGGATATCTTATTGAATGTATGAAAATTTATTTAATACATTTTAACAGTCATACCACACCTATGAACCTTTCCTAATCACCTGGTTGTTCAGATGTTAAAGATTATTCTTAGTTCCATAGTTGAGTGACCCATAAGTGTGGGAGTAGGTTTCAGCGGAGATGATTCTGAAACCTAAATGGTCCCGAATTTAAATGTGTTAGGGAATATTATTTATATTTCCTAATTTTTCCTTCATTTCTCCCAACATATCGCTTCCTTGTTTATAAATTTCGCAGCAAAATACCCTTATCTTCCTAGTTCAAAAGTTGATTGATTGAGTGCAAAGTTTTATTTCATAATTTTAATTAAATTTGCAGCAAGTTACTATTATAAAATGTATACTAGATCAGGGATATTTCAGTGGTATCGGAGCTCTTTCCTTGGCCCAGCATGTGGAAATTAATCTCTCAAGTAGAATAAAAAATTTCCAACCATGTCATACTCTAAGGAAGACTTCGATGAGCAGTATGAAGAATAATGCAGAAGGTATGAAGAAGAAGAAGGACCCTATGTTAATGGAACTATGTTGAGTAATGAAAATTATTACCTATATGTTTCATACTATGAGGAATTCATGATACATAGATCTATTCATGATGGGTTCCCTTGTAGAGGGAGGCCAAATGAATCGGTTGTGTACCTTGGAGCTTATTATGGGCTGGGTGATGGACTTAGGAAGGTCCTTTCTTTTCGAGAGTCCTTTATTTTTTAGAGTACTATAGGAAAAACATGAAAAGGATTTCACATATGGTTGATGAAGTGTGCAATGAAGTGGGGACTAGATGGTTTCCACTTGGATCAAAAAGAGGATCCAAAAGGGAAGATTCATCAAATCCATCTGATTTTCCAAGTAGTAGGAGAATGTTTGGTTTCTATTCAAACATAGATTTCAAAATATGTGAGTGGAGTACCACTCAAGATGAAGAAGCATCAATATCCTTGAATAAGAAGAGAAATGAAGTAGAGATAGTGATTCTTGAGGTGGAGTGAAAGTCACTACAAGGTGACTGCATGGAAGAAGAAAATGAAGGTGAATGCACTTCCAAGTTCTTTGGGGGTGATCTACAGATCATTGATAAGGATGTTGGCCATGTATGGGTGGAGAGACATATTTTGGATCAGATCCAAAATAATATTACAAATCATATTT
Source organism: Pseudotsuga menziesii (assembly GCA_001517045.1). Classification (NCBI taxonomy): domain Eukaryota; kingdom Viridiplantae; phylum Streptophyta; class Pinopsida; order Pinales; family Pinaceae; genus Pseudotsuga; species Pseudotsuga menziesii. The sequence continues at coordinate 1,289,102 of LPNX010840821.1, read as the reverse complement.
ACAGTCACCTCTTGAGCCACAAAATAAAAAAGAAGACAAGGCCACACCACTTGGGTGTGAACCTGAGAACCCGGTGGAAGAGCAGGACACCATAGCGTCCTTACAAGAAGATGATGAAGATTAAATTCCAAGGTATTCTATAATTTTTTATTTTTTCAATGATCACATCTGATTGCAATTTTCAGAGATACCCTCCATTTCACATCATGGAAGTGATTTTGCAGAAGATTCAAAAGCTGACCTATATGTTGAGAATGATTTTTATGTTGTGGATCCATGCCACAAGAAAAATGGTCTTATATGTTAGATATTAGAAGAAGTAATATTCATGGAGAATCTTATTTGTGAGCCACTTCATTTTATTGGATCACTAAAGGAGGATAGAGAGAAGCTTATGGAAGCCATGAACAACTTTGTTGAGATCAATGCCTTGGTGGAAGGATGTTGTTGGAAATATTTTGGAGGAAAGATGGAAGGAAAATACTTTCTAGAGGAGTGCATAGCACTAAAAGAAGGCATAACCAACATGAAGGACAGCTATATGAACTTACTATCTGATAGAGATGATCTCCTCATGGAGGTTGAAATGTATCATTTTTCATTCAAAAGGGAAACAAAATAATCTGAAAGACTCCATAATAAATGGGAGGCTACATATGATTCCTTGAAGAAAACCCAAGAAGCTCTTCAAGTGTCAAGGTTTCAGATTGATCAACTTCAAAGGGAGTTGAATGTACCACTCCCCTCATCTTACATGGAAAAGAATAATATGCACATGGTAGGAACTACTTTGGATGTGCTAAAGAGACCTCATGTGGAGGACAACCATGAGGAAGGAGCAGATTTGCAGGTGCTTGTGAAAAGATACAAGGAAGAAAATATTGAACAAGCACTCATTTAGATTGGGAGGAATGATAAAGTCTAGGAGATATGGCTGAGGACATTCCAAGTGAATCAAAAATAAAATATGAATATCTATTCATTGATTGGCTAGACAAAAATATCACATAAATAGAGGATCAAGGATGCACTATAATTGCTTGCATCAATAAAGGGTTGTCTGACACACATGCTTGGATAGAGATACATTATGACATACCATTTAAGATCGTAGAATATGATCCAGAGGAGGTGGCTGGTCACAGTCCATCTGGATCAGCAAATAAAATTCCTTCTTCATCCATTGATTGGGTGGATAGGGACACCTTTGGAATGAAGACTGTGGGAGGTAATGAGTTTAATTTCTGTAATAAATTCTTTATTTTGAATGACATTGTTCTGACATGTGGGAATCCACAAAGATATATATTTTTAGGAATCATATATCTATGGTACATATGCACAGGAGGCGCATTGTGATTTGTATGTACTTGAAGGATTTGAGAGAAAACAAAATGGAGACTCGACACTGGAACTTATTGAGAAAGATGAAGAATATTTTGGTCAAGCATTTGTTGATTTGAAGAAGAGTCATGATGAGGACTTAGCTATGGGAAAAATAACTAAGGAAATACTACTTGAGGAAGCATGTAATGGTATTTGTTTATCAAAGGAATGGGTAGACATGTATATTACTGAAATGAAGATTCTTGGGTGCTCAATGCTTTATTTCATGGGTAAAGCATTGTTTGACATTCAAGTCTTGGAAGATAGACTTCATGGGTGGAATAATTCATCATGGGGAAGATGGATGACCACATATTATATAAAATATCAAGAAAATGTTTCTATTCATCCATGGATTGGATGGGAAAATACATAACAGAGATGGAGACTAAAGGGTGTGCAAGCATGGGTCACATTGGTAAGAGTTTTACTTGCTTTTGTAGCTAGTTCTTAGATGCATATGACATTGTTATATTTTGTGAGAAGAAAATAAGAAATTTATGGCATTCATTGGATGCATTGGGTACAAAAACTTACAAGGATTGGGTATGCATACATGTGGAAAATTTATCATCTTGCATTCATAGAATGTAGGATGCAACAGTTCATGATAGAAATTAACTTGCACTAGAATATGTCCACATTATAGGAAATTTCAGTTCAAAATGGGCCTCCTAAGGAAAATTAATAAAATAATAGTTAAAATAATAAAATAAAATTTATTAATTTTGGAGGAAGAAAATAAAAAAACTACTTTATTTGTTTGTATTTTCGACATATCGTCATGTCTTTTTACTCAAATTTCGATCGGGAAAGCTCGCTGGATGTGGAATTAAATTTCTCATCCAACGAGTACCCACTCGACATACTTTTGATGGACCCTGCTACCCCAAAAAGAAGAAATACCTGAAACATTGTGATGATGACATCATCATCACATTTTTTCAGGTATTTCTTCGTTTTCTGGTAGTGGGGTCTGTCAAAAGTATGCCAAGTGGGTACTTGTTGGATGCGAAATTTAATTTCACCTCCAATGAGCTCCCCCGATCAAAATTTGAGTAAAAACATTGGGAGATATGTCGAAAATACGAACAAAAAAAGTAGTTTTTTTAGGATACCTATCCCCAAAATTTATATTAAAAATTTGTTTGAGACTTATATGGTATTTCAAATTTAAAGCAATTTCATTGGCTAACACATGATGACATGGAATTTGAATTAGTGTTGAAAGGCCCATTTTGAGTTGAAATTTCCTCTAATGAATATTGTTGAACCTAATGGAGGAAGTTTTTCAGAGTAATGGGTTTCCAATATGGTTGTGGGAATCCAGCATTTCTTAGGATGACAACTTACCATAGGTGGAAGGAGGATTTAGATTTATACATAGGAGGAAGTGGGATCCCGACATTCTACTTAGTTACCTTAACTAGGTTGAAATTTTTTATGGAAAGAAGTGGTCATTAGAGAAATGACTATGATCAAAGTAGTGCAGCAGAATCATGGTGGAAAAAATTGGCAGCACTATGGGGTGCTTCTAATTGAGGACAGGCATACTTGGTAGGGGAGTATTGTCATGTACCCACATTTTGAACACCAGAAGTGTTGACCTTTCCTAGCACCTAGGGGGTCAAAATATGCATTAAATAATTAACCTAGGAAATATTATTAAAATGTTATTTATGAGGCATGTACTTGGTTATATTAATTGTCATTATTACTTATTATGTAAATAATTATGTGGAAAATAATTTTCCATGTCAGGAGGGAGCACTTGGGAAAGCCAACTTGCCAAGGAGGATAATAGAAACTGTCATAGGACTGACAAAAGGCAAGAAAAAGAAGTCATAGACAAAAGAGGAAACTATGGGCCAAAGGAGGGCACAGTTTCCATTTTGGAGATTCAGTCAAAAAATCTGAAGTTTAGAAAAAACTGGCATAAGGAAAAGCAACAACAATGGATGAAAGGAGGGCGCAGTTTCCATTTTGAGGTTCAGTCAGAAAAGAAGGAAAGGTAGAACCGATGTCATAGGAAAAATCAGGCAACTTTGGGCCTAAGGAGGTAGAATTGTATAAATTGGATGGAAAATGATGACAGGGAAACATCTCAATGACACCTACATGCTAATTTCTCAAGGAGAGAACACCATGTGGCTAGGGTTAGGGTTTTAGCAAGGGAAACTTGCTCAGTAGGTGATTTCCTTTCCGAACAAGTCACTAGAGGTTTATTTAAAGACAATGGGAGATCCATTATTCAATTTTGTTGTTTATTATTCTAATTTTTATGAATCTAAGTCTTCCTTACCGAGTGTTGTTCCTTGGTCTCTTGAGAGATGCGCCCCAAGGTTCCCATTCCCCTTCTTCTCTCTCTTCCCATTCTATATTATTGTAGGTGACTTGAGATAAGGAGGATTATATCAATTTCAGCTTGAATTCTATAGATGATTCCCACTCAATGTGATATCTATGTGATAGTAATCTTCTATCCCATAGATCTTCCATGATTAAATATTCATGAGAAGTGATTTTTGTGCCCATCTAGTGCAGTATTTGACTGTATAATGTAATGGGAGTTAACTAATGTCCATGGAAGGATTTTTAAATGTTCTAATATTATTAATGATGACATATTAATCTCTGTAAAACTTCATTATCAGGTCTGAGTTATTCTAGTACAAAATTTATTAAATCTTGCACACCCTAGCTAGTTGACCAGGTAAATTTTACTAGTCTTATAGTTTTTGTATTTTTTAATTATTTGTGCATCCAAATGTAATTATGTAAGTTTATGGAGCTATTTAACGAACCCCACTATCCATCCCAACCATATGACAGATATTTCATTGGATTCATACCTTTTTTGGGCATCCTTCTTTACGCGAGACCTCCTTGGGCGAAAATTGCCAGTTTTTCCCAAATATTCCCAAACAACCCAGAAGCGTGGGAGTAGGTTTCAGCGGAGATGATTCTGAAACCTAAATGGTCCCTGACTTAAGTGTGTTAGGAAATATGATTTCTTTGTCCTAAATTGTCCTTCATTTCTCCCAACAACCCGTTTCCCTGTTTATAAATTTCTCAGCAAAATAACCTTATCTTCCTAGTTCAAAAGTTGACTGATGGAGTGCAATGTTTTAATTCATAATTTTAATTAAATTTGCATAAATTTTATATTCTAATGTGTATACCAGATCAGGAATATTACACAAGGCATATACTATGGTCTAGATCCCTATACATGGTCCACGAGGCATTTTCGTATGACCTAAAATCATATTTTTGACCTTAATATGATGTTTTTTTATCCTTGGACTATATCTAAGGTCCCCATAACCATCCCTAGTGATAAAAAATTCATAATGGTGCCCACATTACTTTCATGGGATAACCAATCCCTTTATAGGTCTTTTATTTATGGTCCATGGGCCTTAAAAATATCTTCTACACCCTACGACACTAATGTTCCTCTTGGACCATGGTTGAGGTCCTGATACCAATACCTAGTGTGAAAACATTTTAATAATGTTAATATTACACATGTGTACCAAATATTTCCTCTACATTTCTTATGTGTTGGTTTGGGATTCCATGCATGGTCCATGATGTCTGAAATTATCATATTTCCCTAATTAAGATGTTTAAATTTTTCCTTAGATGATGTCCAAGGAATCAAGAAACATTGTTATTCTGTAAAACATAGTAATTATGAATATATTACCAGGTTCAATGTAATATCCACAATCATATTTATGGAGATCTTAACTCATACACAAAGATCCAAATCAAAAATTTCAAAACTAGGTGCTAGAATTTAAAACTAGAATTGACTTAATCAATTCCAAACACAGTGGGACCTTTGAAAAATTGCACCAAATCATGGAATGTATAAAAAAAATACAACTATAGGTCTACAAAAAACATAGCATAGGAACAACAAATTTGAATTCACCAAAAGATGGAAACAGGGTTGCGCTAGCTCAAGTATTATTTGCAAAACGTACTGGGACCATTTATGTATTGAAAATAACTGAGGATAAGGTATACTCCAAGGCTCTTTGGAACCCCATCATATGAAAAATAGATCCTTGTAATTTTAAATACTTGAAATCAGAGTTTTAGGAACAACTTGGCTCAGTTTGGAGGTCAAACAATGAAAACTAGTTTTAGGACTGCTTACAAGGAGGATTTACAAGCCAATCCAAATGACTCCAATGAATTTTGAATATATGATTAGAAATATATATATTAGGTCCAGCTGATTCTCTACTAATCATGGGAATTTAAATATAGTGGCTTGGTTAAATATAAAGCAGTTTACCATCTATAGTTGGAAAACTAGTTAAATTTCATGGCCATTTGCACACCAGGAAGAAAATAGGCATCCAAACAGTACTCAAAACTCAATAAATATGAAAATAACCACAAGTATGGAATATTATGTTTTCCAATGAACAACGACCAACTATTACAATCTTACAAAGGTTCCAAACTCACTTATTTAATTCCGAACAACTTGGAAATCCATACTATTGAGAATTTTACATAGTAGGAACAAAATATGAGTTTTATGAGAAGGAGAATGGGATTGTAACTTATGATTTAGTTCCATAAAATTTTAAAATAATGAAAAATATTATTGGAGGTGCATGGGAATCTTCTCTACCTCACTGGGGTGCAACCTTCAACTTCTACTCTTCTTTAGCTCAATGATCATGGCACTTGGACACTACTTTAAGAGTATACTTTTCTCATGAATATAGAACAAGGCACTAATTTAATGGAAGGAAATAATACCTGAAAAACATTATTATGGATGAAACAAACTATGAGTAATCAACTTGGTAAACTCTTCTTCAAGCTCCGATAGGCAAGACTCTACAATTCTGAACTGAAACAATAGGTGCAAAGGGGCACATCTCCCAATGCAGGAATGGGGCACATCAACTAGGACAAGAGTAGATACTTGATATCTCAAAATATAATTATCTACATGTAAAAATATGTGATAAGGAGTTGATATCCTTCTTTTATAGAAAACTATTGGGATTTGTCTCCAAATTTGACTTGCCTCTTAGAACTTGAATTCACAAGGCCAATGAGGAAATTTGGAATGTGTGGGCCTCATACAACTCACTAAGTTTCTTTTCTTATATGTAAACATGATTTTTACCTTAATATACTTGATTTCTTCTTGTTTCTATTCTTTATTTGTGCTTTCCTGCTTTTCCTCTTTTTTTTTTGCTACTCTTTCTTATCTTTCTGCTTTTGCATGCCTTTCTAATTTTTGTTTGATTTTGGACACCTTACTTATTTATTTATGGAAACTTCTCAATAATTATCCCTTTTCCTTATGCACCAACATGGGCCACTTAGCCAATTTCCAACTCATAAAAAATATTAGAAATATAAAATATCTCAAAATTATGGTACTCCTAATTTAATTAATTAATGACCATAGAAAAAATTAATTTCCTCATTGACTAATTAATTAATATTTTCACTAGAACCCATGGGGATTGGATGATATAATATTTTGACCATGGTGAAAACCAAAATATGGGGACAATATAGTCAAAGCCTCATGACCCATCCTTAGTGTGGAAAACCTCCTAATGACACCCATATCCTACTTAGACACCAAATATCCTTTCTAAATGGTGTGTTTGGTGGTTCAATACATACTTCATGGCTCATGAGTCCTAGAATATTAATTTATCTCATGAGTTATTTTTTCGTCCCTCAACCATTTTCAAGAACTTGAGATACATCTTAGTATTAAAAACCTCCTACTGGTTCTCATAGATCACATGGAGGTAAAAAATCCCCCCTTATAAGGATCACTTGTTCATTTAAGGTCACATTTATGGCATGGAGACATAAAATATTTATTTAGAGGTTAAAGCCCTTTATTTCCTTCTATTACCATGGTTAGGACCCAAATACCCATGCCTAGTGCACAAAATATCCTGATAGAACCCATATCCAATTAGAGGCCAAAGGTAACTTTAGAGGTATTATACCATAGTTGAAGGTGTTAGTCATGGACCATAACTCATAAAATCTTCATTAAAGGCTTGGGACCCTTGCTTTTTTCCCATGACCATGCTTACTACCCTAAGACCCAACCCTCATGCATAAATATTCCTAATGAACCCATATCCCATTTGAAGGTTGAAGATCCCACTTAGAGGGTTTGTGTGTTAGTAGAAGGTTTCATGAATGTCCCATGAGATCTAGAAGATTAATTTATGTCCTAAGGTCCTTATTTCCTCCTTATAACATAGTGAAATTCCCCACAAAACATCCCTTGTGTGCAAAATCTCTTGATGATGCCCATATCCCACCACGAGGTCAAATATCCCATTTAAAGGTATCATGTGGTGTTTGAGGCATTCTTTAAGGATCCAATTTTATAGAATATTCAGTTAGGGATATAGGTTACTAATTTTATCCCTTGATCATTATTAAGGCTCTAAGACCCTTTCCTTGTGCACAATATCTCCTAATATTACCCATGCTTTCTCACTAACCAAAAGTCCCCTATAGAGGTTTTTTATGGTAGTTTTAGGTGTTTTTCATGCACCATAAGTATTATAGTATTTATTAAATTATTAAGGACCTTATTTTTTTCCTTGAATCATAGGAAATGGGTTCATACTCGTCCTTATAACTCAAAATCTCCCAATGGCATCTAGATCCCACTTGTAGCCTAGAGGTCCCCTCCAAAGGACTTGTGTCATTGTTCTACAATTTTATCATGGCCTATGATCCTAATAATATTTATTTAATGCATTCATCCCTATGTTTTCTCCCCCAACAATGCTGAAGGCCCTATAATGTGGGGTTAATATTGTAGTTTGATAGAGACCACATGAGTGCATACAAAAGGTATTTTAATTTAAGGTGTTTTAATAATTGAGGTAGATTACTTTATAATCAGAAGTGGTCATTTTTTCTTTTAATTATTGATATAATGCTTTATGGAAAAATATTAAATTTTATTTAATGAAATATTAACAATTACAACTCAATTTACTAGTACAAAACTTGATAAATAAGCGGATTTTGAGGTAAATCCTAAAAATACTGGTAATTATTATGAGTCAATAAAAGTGTGTACCTTGAACTTTTTTTCTAACCTGTGACACCTTGAGGCCCATTCTTGGTGCATAAAAATTATTAATGTAACCCATATGCTACTTGAAGGACAATGATCCTCTATAGAGGACCTATTATGTAGTTTGAATCCTTTTTCATGGTCCTTGAAAAATATAATATTGATTTACAACATAAGGCCCTTATTTCCTCCCCAAATCATCATCAAAGATTAGAGATCCATCTCTAGATGGCTTGTGTTGTAGTTTAAGGTTATGTTCATGGTCCATAAACCCTAAAAGATCCATTTATGGCTTAAGGTCTTTTTCTTTATCCCTCAAACATATTCATGATCCCAAGACTCATCCGTCAAGAAAGAAATATCCTAATGGTACCAATATCCTAGTTGGAGGGAAAATATCCATGTTAAACTGGCTATGTTTCTATTTGAGGTCTTATTTATGGACCATGAACCTTATAAGTTTCATTGAGCGCCTACATACCTTTTTTTCCTGCCCCTGTGATTTTCAAGTCCTTAATACCCATTCCTCATGTGAAAAACCTTCTAAGGAAACCAATATTTACATTTGAGGAAAATATCCCCTTTATAGGTCCTATGTGGTGGTTTCGGGCATAATTCATGACCTAAATCTTGGTTAAGATTCATTCAGGGTCATAATGCTTTTAATTTCCTCCTTCAAGCATGACCAAGGCCTTGAAAATAATCCATAGAGTGAAAAACTTTCACCCATGTCCCATTTAGGAGGGAGGATAAAGATCCCCTTTAGAGGATCTATTTGGTGATTCAAGGTCATGTTCCTAGTCCATGATCCTTTGAATTTTCCTTTTAGGCCCAAAGCCCATATTTTCCTCACTAGACCATGTTTAAGGGTCCAATTCCCATAGTTGGTATGGATTTTTTTTATGGTCCTCATATCCCACTCAAATGCCACATATTTTCTTCTATAGGGACTTCGTGGTGGTTCTTATCCTCATTAGTGAGTGAAAAAGGTCATATTAAAGCATGTTTAAATGAGAAATATCATTCAATTATAGGCAAGTTTCTAATATAAAGTGGTTACACAACAAATTAGGTCCTTCACAAGTGTATCATAATTTAAAATACTCTTTTTTTACTCTTTAAAAAAGTATGGGCAAAAACATCATATATTTATAATAACAAGGTTATAGATATCTTAAATATTTTTTAAATGGTCCAAAAAGTGAGAAAATGGATGAAGGTGAAAATGTTGTGGAAATACTACCAAATTATTAATTTTCTTGTGAAAAGGTCCATTTTTCTATTCTTTTGAGAATTATAAAACATCTATGCACTCACATCTAAAATTGCTAAGAACAAAGTTTAAAATATATTCATAATATTTCCAACAATCAAAAGAGAAATACAAATACATGTTGTTGTAAATGGTTATGGTAAAATTGTTGAAATCTTCATGAAACACTTTAGGGGTGGTAATTTTGTAACATTACTCACTAAAAACTAATTAATCTCTAACCCATATAACATTAATGACCCATCACCAAAATTAATCCCAAACTGTTATGAAACCGAAGACCCCCATGTAACCCTAACCACTAATCATAATAACCCCAATAAACCATAAACCCCAATCCAATAATCCCTATCCATTAGACCAGTCCCCCCTAATGCATATCCACTTTATCCCTTAATCCATGTAATCCCACTAATTCACTAACTACATTATCCCCAATAATTCTAGCTCACGTAACCCTATAACCCTTGGAACCCCATTAACCCCATTGAACTGAAACTAACCTAAAACCATTATAACCCCACTAACCCCTAAAACTTCCTCAATATAGAATTCGACCAAGTACAGTGTAAGACCCAAAAAATAAGACTAGACAACTTCCTCCTACTTAGATGGATGATTTCTCCTCTCTATAATTAACTTGAATGAGTTCTCTACTTGTACAAATGAGGGAGGTGCCTCTCCTATTTATATTAATCAGTTGGCAAGCCTAATAACTGAACAAGGCTGACTTCTCCTTGCTTCTAGGGCCAAATTTCCTTGGAAGAATCAAAATTACAGTTTAATAATACTTTTGTGGGTACTACTGGCTCGACTTACAATATCAATGACCAATTAAATCAATGATATCCCTAATCAGAGGAACAATATCTCGAGAATGGGAAATAATAATAGAAATACAAAATAGAATATCTTATGTAGTTACATTTCTTTAACACACCCTCTTAACAAGGTATTCTATAACACAACAATACATATGTACAACTAACTGGTGAATCTATATTTCATAGGAATTTTTCACAACTACATCAACACATAATCATATATGGAACATCATCATCATAGACATCTCTGACATCATCTTGAGCATCATCATCTCTAGGATCATCTTGAGCATCATCATATCTGGCATCATCTCAAGCATCATCTCAAGAATAATCATCTATGGAATCATCTCAAGTATCATCTCAAGCATCATCATCTCTGCAATCATCTTCATCTCTGGAATCATCTTGAGCATCATTATCTCTGGCATCATCTCGAACATCACCTACAATATCATCAATATACAAATACCGAGCTAAATCACCCACAGCATAAACAATGATGGAACATCATCATCTGAAAATGCATACGGAAATTCATCCACTAGTGAATGCAGGACCACTCTCCATATGAGAGTATTATCGTCTGTCAGGCCATCCTCAACCAACAATTGCTAGGACCACTCTCAATAGGAGATTGTTCTTTATTTAATGTAATTGTAACTTTGTAATATATTCACTTGTATATTTTGTATTTGTATTTTATTTTTGTAGCTCTGACATAGATTTTCATTGCTCTAATCGAGATATTCATCATTGTAGTTGAGTCATGTAAAGCTATTGAGGTTAACCCTCCTTTTTATGTCGGGGAATTAGTCCCTAGAAATAAGTGGTAATTGGGTTGTTAGAATCTCCTAGACAAGTGGGGATAGTAGGATAAAAACTTAAGTGGAAAATAGGTATAAATAGAGAGAGGGACTCTCTATTTTAACACACACACACTCACTCATCAAGTGCGCATGAGAGAGAGACAACAAGATCGCACAAGGGAGAGAGAGAAGATGCCAAAGATCATATTTATACTTTTTTGTTTTTAATTTTTCTATTGGTGCTCATTCTATCTCTGAGGAATTTACTGGGTTTTCTCCTTTATGGTTTCCCTGAGGAAAAATATTTGTGTCTCTTATCTCTTGTGATTATTTTCATGCATATTATTCTCTCAGATAAGATCCTAGATCATATTGAATAAAATGTAAAAATATAACATGGTATCAGAGCCAAACTGAGAAGAAGGAATAGTACAGCTGCAGAAGCTATGGAATCTTAATTTTTGGGTCTCTCTCCATAGATCATTAAGGAAAGGAGTCTAGTCTAAGTCTCCTTAGAAGGGTGCATCTTATTGTCAGAGAAAAATATGATTCTGAGCATTTTTAGTTTTTTTCCTATCACTACTACGGGAAATTAGGTCTTCACAAAAGTGGAATTTTAGAGTGGAACCAGCATAGGATGGTTCTCCTCCTCAAAATTGAATTTTAGATACCAAGATCAAAATTTATGGTTGGGTAAAACTATGGGAAAGTCAAACCCTAGTTCAACCCTGGACTAGAAAACCAACACTGCAGAAGACCAGCTCCAGATCCAGTCCAGGCATCTCAAAGTGGTAAGATCTAAATCTTCTACATTTCCATTTGAGGTTCTCATTCAAGATGTCTCACCACACCAAGATTGAGGATAATCTTGAAGGAGCTGATAATTTTCAAGCATGGAAGTATAGGATTTCACTAGTATTTGAAGAGAATGAATTGGGCATGTACATAAATGAAGAGGTTCCAATTCCAGAGGGAGATGAGGCTAAAGCCTTACACAAGAAGAACTTGGTCAAGGCTAAGAGGATTATTGCTGATTCTATAAAGGATAACCTTATACCACATGTGCCATCCTTAAAGACACCTAAATAGATGTTTGATTCATTGACCAAGATATTTGAACAAAAGAATTTAAATCAGAAGATGACCTTGCGAAATCAGTTGAAGAATGTGAAGATCCAGAATGCAGAGACCATACAGTCATACTTTACAAGGATATCTCAAATCAAGGAACAACTTGAAGCTGTGGGAGAAGACATAGAGAATGGATAAGTTGTGATGACCACCTTGAATGATCTCCCTAGGTCATGGGACTCCTTTATATTAATATGTCATAGTAATCTAGGGACTAAAACATAGTATCATAAGAGATTTCAGACAATAAGGCATGAAAATGGTATAATAGTGCTACAAAATGAGTAGCTGCTCTGTATAATCAATAAAGAATGAGTAATACAATATGATGATCATGCTTGAATGATGAATGACAAATCAATTCAAATTCCCAAGGAGGTCATTCGAATTGAATGAGTGAGTCTATCTTAATTGAATGTAAGCCACAGTCAACACCCAAGTTAACCACTGATCAAAACCCTAATTGACTCAACTGATCCCTAACTTAAGTTAGAGTGCAATAAATGACTAAGTCTAACTGAAATTAGCTTAGAAACATGTCACTGCAAGCCAACCAATAAGTGGTAGCGCATCAATGACTCCAATGAACCCTGATGAGGTTAAATGAAGTGTAACTGACCCTGATAAGTGGTTGGAGGTTCCCCTGTTGACTCCAGTTCATTAAATAATCAATCTAATGAAGGAAGGTGCCTTCACTATTCTATTTAACTAATTTTAACCATCAGTTAGAAATATGGGGCACTAATGACACTCAGATCATCCCCGGAGTGCTCTAGTTAGCCTCCCCGAATGTAGGAGAAGGCTAAGTTAGCATCCTTGACTGAAGGTAGGCATGGGTGTGCTCATGTTGATGTCATCTAGTGCTCCTCTGATGTCAATTAAGTCAATAAAAATTAGGATAGTGGTTTAACTAGGCCAAATTGACCAAAATGAGTGTGTATGGTGGTAAATGTCTCCAACACCCCCCCTTAAGCTATACTCAGGAGGAGTAGGAAACATAAAGTGCATAAGAATGCTAGGGCCCTAGAAACTAAGGCCATAGGTCACCCTATACAATAAAGTAACTGCTTAATAAACCAAGGAAATGAGGAAAACCTCATGGGGAAAATACCCCCCCTCAAACTAAGTAGTAAATCAAGAATTGGTTCTTCTATGCAGCAACATCCTGAGACTGTGCATGTGAACCTATTGTAGCTGCAACTTTCTTCCCAAATTTTTAAAATTTTGGACCCTTCTTGTTGATTTTATCTTGCCTGGTTTTATTGGTTCCCTGAACTCAATTGTTCCTTTGCTACAATTTTGGATTTTCCTGAGTTTGAATTGAGTTCAATTGTTTACCACTTTTGGAGGATGAATGATTATTTTTTGACTGCTTAGTATTTTTCCCACCGGTGAGGGTTTTCCTGCCTTTCTCGTGTGCTTTTACCCTATTTTACAATGGTGATTACTTTTGTTAGCTCTCATGCTTTCATCGGAGGATTTCGAATTGGTCCAGAGGCAGCCTGGATTGAGTAAAGAGTTTGTTTTTTGTGCTTGCGATTTTAGTTTGGACAGTGGATTTAGAGGAGTTCAAGATATGAAAGGGTAGGATTTTCATTGCATTACAATTTTTTCTCTTCATGCATTAATATTTTTTATAGTTGACTTTACAAGATGGATGTTTTAATATAGTTTGCATTACTTTTTCAAATGCTAAGTGATCTAAGAACTGGTTATTCATGACAGGGTAATTGCTGTTGTAGAGAAGATATGTCTAGAAGACAAAGCAGAAGAAAGGAGGTAGCAAGGAAGGAAGAGAAAGCAAATGAAGAAGCAGAGATGAAGAAAGAGGAGAAGAAAGTAAGGGTCTAAGATCTCAAACGTATCGATAGCAGCAGAGGCCCAGGCTTGGGAAAATTTAACCAGTTACCAAGCTAGTCCCTTTTTATAAAGTGCTCTTAAAATCTTAATCTGAAATGTAACGTATTGTATAAATCATGAGCACTCACTAAAAGACAAAATCATGGGACTGAATGGTTTGGGGAATACCAAAGATCACCGAGGGGCAGCCCAAGATTTTTTCTTGTAGTATAAGTATAGGAGAGTTAGATAGAGTCAGGGACTTTTTCCCAGATAGATTTGTGAGAGTATGATGTAAGAAGAACTATTTCCTTTTGCATAAATAAATTACAAGTTTCCTGTTGGATAAAGCTTTGTGGAAGGTTTCAAATGCTATGCTATGGATTTGTTGAATGCGAAATATTTTGTATCAAGCTGTTATCCATTACTGTGAGATCGTTCTAACTCTTTGAACCTATGTTCTTGTTATGAATGCACTCTGGTTTATTCTATGAAATTTCCGTTGTGGGTAATGAATGCTTAGAGCATGAGCTATCTTGTTGTTCATATATCTATAATTGTCCATGTGTTTGGAAATAAGTAACAGCTATCTGTGATTTTTCTTAATGCATGCGCAAAATACATTACTAATTGATAAATGATAATCTTGCTCCCTAGGGATAGTTTAGGTAGTTAGTTTTATTTTCTTGTTGTGTGTGATTTAGATGCGAGAGATTTAAGAAGAGAGGTAAGAACCTACACATCACATTATGGCTACTCCTCGTATTCTATATCAATCTGCACTTTTAGATCTTAAATTCAAAAAACTAAAAATACACACGGTGGACCGGGCCGTAACTGGTAAAACAATTTATTTTTGTTACTTAACCTACGGTAGCTGGACCATAAACCAGATAGATTCCCCATACCAAACAGTAATGGGCTAGTTGGGAGCGTTTACTGGGGAGAATCCATAACTGTTTTTACCTTCGATTTTCTAGGCCTCAATAGTTTTTGGCACTAGAAGGAGGGCCGCCAGTGCATGGATGGCCGAGGAAACTTATTTTCTCGAGATTATTCCACTAGTGATAGTTCTGAAAGAAGTCTGTTTCCCAATCCAATTCTATTGATAACGAAGTAGTTAATGATATGAGAAGACATAATAGGGCATATGTGAAGAGTATTGGAGGAATACCAATTATTCATGTCTTACCTAGAAGAGAATATCGAAAGAAATACCTCCCTATAGTGGAAGACGCAGTGTTGGTTGGAGATTTTGAAGAAATGGTAGAAAAATCCTTACAGGAAGTTGTTCAACCTCTGAATCAATTGGACCCAGATGCAACTTACTGTTCACCTGTTCATACCCCTGTTCACTCACCACCTCATTCTCCACCTAGACTCATGGAAAACATAAACACAAATCAGCCACCCAACCCACCAAATTCACCACCTACTTGGAGGGCTAGGTCACCTTTAAACTTGGCACCCACTTTACATGACTTACCTCAATCTTTTGAGAAAATGCTGCTGAAATTTGACCCAAGTGAAAATATTTTGGTAGATGATAATTTGCAAAGCTTTTACTTGGCTATATAAGGACTAAGGGCTAGAGAACATGAAGATGTAGTCTACAGATTGTTTCCACATACCCTGAAAGGAGCAGCGGCCTCATGGTATTTTTCTCTACCTGCAAACTCAATCCCAGACTGGGACACATTTGAAAGGATATTCAGAAGTAAATATGCAGCCCAGAAAACTCATGCCGCTCTATTGAAAGGTTTGTGCGCTTTAAAGAAAGAAAGAAAAGAAAAAGTGCATAGTTTCACCCAAAGGTTTGCTACTTATCTTAAGAATTTTTTTGCAACTGATAAACCATCTGATAAGGTTTTGATCAAATACTATACTTCAGCTTTAGGGCCTTACTTGGCCATGTTTTCCAAGATGCAAGTCAAACCTACGTTGTCAGAAACTTATGAAGAAGCCGAGATAGTAGAAGCTGAAAAAGAGAGCATAGAAGATTATCCTGAGTAGTCGAGAGAAAAAACTTTTGGTAAGAAAGCCTTATTACTATCTAAGCCTAAGGAGGAGTAGTCACATGACTTTGAAGGAATGTTGAAAATGATGCAGAAACTATCTAACAAAATAATAGATTTGGAAAAGGAAAAAGAAGCTCTGAAATCTTATAAGCCTTACTATAAAAGGAGAGAGGACAACAATCAATCTAAACCTCCTCCACATAGCCCTGCATCAATGAATTTAACTGAGGTGGGTATGGATAATTTTTGCACCTTTCATCAGCAACCCCATTCTGAAAAAAATTTCCCTCAATGGATCAATTCGATGACATTAGTAATGAATTAGCTATTGGACTCTAAACTAACAGAAGCTGATGATGAGGAGGAAAAGGGAAATAAATCCACAAAAAAACAAGAGGATGATGCTCTGGTTTTATGGGACTGTGTCTCAATGTTTGATATCAAAGAAGAAGGATATCTAAAACAGGAGGAGATATTAGAAACAAATGTGACAACAAGAAGTCAAGGCTTGATAAAAGAGAACAGATTAGTACTCCCAAAAATAAAGAGACTTCAAAAGAATGTAAAGAAAATTTAGAAGAGCACCACAGCTGATAAAATACCTGAATTCACCATTACAAGTCAAAATCCAAAGAAAATTAACATGCCTGTTAAGCCCATCGAAGAAAAAATTGATAATGTAAAGAAGAATCTCAAAGAACATAAGATAGAATATAATATTGTGGAAGATATTAAAAGGGCTAAGGAAAATATCTCACTGTTTGAAATGTGTAATATGCCTCATTAGAAAGAAAAATTGTTAAAAGCACTTGAACTACCAGAGGAAAAGATTTCCACTGACAATCAACCTGAAGAAGAACAAATTGGTGAAGCAAGTGTGGGAGGTAAGTCTAAATGCAAAACCCCACCATTTCTCCTAGCTTTTGAAATTTTCAACCATAATGTACACAGCTGTTTAGTAGAATTAGGGGCATCAATCAATGTTATGCCACTTTCAATATGTAAGAAGATAAATGGACAACCTAAACCATCTACTTGGCAGGTCATTCAGTTAGATAGAACAACTGTGAAGGTAATTGGGGAAATGGAGGATGTTTTGATTCGACTATCTTCAAATGAAAAGGTATGTCAGTTCATCGATATTGTAGTAGTAGACGTACCTGAGGCTTATGGACTTATTTTGAGTCAGGATTGGTCAGCAAAGCTAAATGGATATTTTGCATCAGATTGGTCACATCTGTGGTTTCCTTATAAGGGAAGTCCCAATCAAATAAAAGTATTAAGAGATCCCCATATGAAGCACAATGTTACTTAGTTGGAGGGTAAGAATGAACCACTGAATTCTGTGTTGGGAAATTACTTTATTGAGCTTGAACCGGGAAATTACCAAGTAGAAGAATCCATGGTACACTAGACACACAACCCGATCTCCTTTGATTTTCACGAGCTGACGAATTTGACTGTAAAATAGTAGACTTAGTTTCAGATGTAGTTTTTGATTCAAGTACAGTAGAATTAGATAGTTTTTGGACACTTTTCTTTGATGGATTTAAAACTTTGGAAGGATCAGGAGCTGGCTATGTCCTAATTGATCCAAAGAAAAATAAACATTTTCTTTCATGTAGATTCGAGTTTGAATGTACCAATAACACAGCCGAATATGAAGCATTAGTTCAGGGACTAAGAAAAGTAATTGAATTAAAAGTAGAAAATATGAAAGTGTATGGGGATTCTGAAATAATTGTAAAGCAAATTCAAAAATAGATACATTGCATCTCACCTCATTTAAAACCTTATCAGAATGAAGTGTGGGATTTGCTGACAAATTTTTATGCATTTAATATTGTATCCATTCTTAGACTTAAGAATGTGGCAGCTGACTTGTTAGCTACCTCAGTTGGAAGGCTTGTACCTTGAAATAACAAGTGTTATATTGAATTAATTTTCAGACCTTTGATTCCAGACATGATTACTAATCTATGAGATTTTGATGATGATCAATAAATCTTGGAATGTTTGATGAATGATGAAACTTTCAAAGGGTCAATTATCGATGACGAAGAACACCAAGCTGAGTTAAAATTCGATAACTTCATTCCTAAAGGGGTCAGGACCTTAGAGCGCATGTTTGATTTAGACAACAAATTCAGAAGACCAACAAATGTCAAGACTCATAGCTCATCTTTGCAATTCGAGCTGATAAATTTAGGAACTGAAGTTAAACCCAAATATGTAAATTTGGGAAAGTGTTGTTCCCCGAGTGAAAGAAATAAGTTCAGTAGTTTGTTCAAACAGTACAAATATGTATTTGCCTGGACATATGAAGAGATTAAAACATATGACACCAAGATTATACAGTAAAATAAAGACATCTATTACTCACGCACCAGCTCTCAAAAGTCCAAACTTTGAAAAAGATTTTATTTTGTACACTTTCGCATCTGACGATTCATTGGCAGCGGTGCTTACTCAGAAGGAAGATGGGGGAGATGAGTACCCCATATCATTTATGAGCACTGGTCTGCAGGGAGCCGAATTGAATTATCCAGCTGTTGATAAACAAGCTTATGTAGTCTTCAAAGTGGTAAAATAATTCATGCCATACATACTTAGGAACTAGACGAAGGTAATAGTTACACACCCAGCTGTAAGGTCTCTTTTCGTATAAAAATAATTAGGTGAAAGAAGAGGCAAATGGGTAACAACTTTACAAGAATATGACCTTGAATTCAAACAAGCATCCATAGTTAAAGGGAAAGGACTATGCAAACTAATGGTTGAAGGTAAAAACAATGAAGAAAATGATTGGGAAAATGAAGCGGAATTACATATGATGGATGTATGTTCTCTTTTCACAGCTCTAGATTCCTGGTACTGAGACCTTCTTCATTACCTTTAGGAAGGATTGTTGCCAGAACATTGGAATTCCAAACAGCGAAGAGCGTTGCACCTTAAATCAGCTGCATATCAGATCATTAATGGAATTTTATTCAGGAAGAATTATGATGGAGTATTTCTCAGATGCTTAGAGAAAGAAGATGCAAAAAAGGTCATAATAGAGTTACATGATGGACTTACTGCAGGTCATTTTTCCAGAGATACAAAAACCCATAAGATTCTCAGAGCCGGATACTATTGGCCCACACTGTTTAAGGACATGCACACCCATGTCAGAAAGTGTGATATCTACCAGAGGTGTGGAGGAAGACAAGCCAAAGCAGCAAGACCATTACAGCCTGTGATGGTAATAGAACCATTTTAGAAATGGGGGATTGATATCATTGGCGAGATAAAACCAAATTCTTCCTTGCAACACAAATGTATTTTGACAGCAACTGAGTACTTCACTAGATGGGTCGAGGCAATTCCGTTACGTAAAGTGAATGAAGATGCAGTCATGGATTTCTTGCAAGATCATATTATGACCAAGTTTGGGGTTCCAATTTCTTTGGTTTTTTATTATGCTACTTATTTTTATTCTATTAGATTAACTGCTTTTGCTCATGAAAGAGGAATTAAGTTGCACTGTTCTGCAAACTAATACCCACAAGGGAATGGTTTGGCAGAATATACAAACAATAATCTGATTATGATCTTAAAAAAGACTGTGATAGAAAACCAGAGAAGTTGGAATTTAGCATTACCGAATTCTCTTTGGGCTGATAGGGTCACACCCAAGAATTCCTTAGGTGTGTCACCGTATACCCTTGTTTATGGAAAAGAAGCTATCCTTCCTCCTAACATTATGCTACCATCTTCCATAATAGCCCAAGAGTCTAGAGGCACAGATAACGAAATCCTGCAAATTAGAATCTATAATCTTTTGAAGGAGGAAGAGTCTAGATCCAGGGCCAAAGAACGTGTTAAGCATTAATAGGAAGTAGTGAAATGGTGGTTTGATAAACATAAAGCTGGAAAAAAGGAATTTGAAGTGGGAGACCTGGTTCTTAAGTGGGATCACCCACATGATGAAAAGGGGAAACACATGAAGTTTCAACAGTTATGGGTAGGCCCTTTTCAGATTGTAGCAAAACTTGGCCCCTCAACCTACAAATTACAAGATTTACAGGGGTGGGAAGAGAACTTACCAGTTAATGGTTTAGTTCTCAAACCTTATTTTTCCTAATTTTTATTTTTGTTTTGTACATAAATAAACTGACTTAGTTGTTTATTTTTTATTTACGTTATTTCTATTGCTTTTTAGATTTTGATGGATTTAAATAAAAGAAGCAAACTTTTGGTTGCATGGAGAACATCAGAATTCTAGATTAACTAAAATCCTTGACTATAAGACTATGTACTTTTGTTTTATCTAAAAGAATTTCTTCTAGTTTAGCATTTTTCCTAAATGGCTATGAACACATTGAAGTCCTACTTAATCCTTGTAAAATAACACAGGATCAAAAGGTCTGGAATACTATTTCGAGGCTCCATCCATATCACATTTAAAAAATGTCTTCGGGGGTGACAGCAAAAGATCCATGGAATGGAAGCAAGGTAAACAGTATATTATATAAATAATCCCAAGCCAAGAATTGAAAGCCAAAAGGCAAATAAGAGTCAAGAATCCCCTAAGAAAGCAATATGTATCAAAACAAAGTACTAAATCATATGAGTACAAAATTCCCAAAGTTATTCTCCATCCATGAGCTGAAAATTAAATACATCTCTCACACAAAAGGACACTTTGGATAGAGGAGCTTGAATAAAATTTCAGAAAGAAAGGCATGCAAGAGGACTCAAAAAGGTCCAAAAGCACAAAAGGTGCAAAATGGCATGGGAATGAGGAACAAATGAATATTTCTGTTTACCATATGTTACAATCCTGTGGTGTCCAATTTGGAAACTACCCAAAGATAGTGGTAAAAAATGAAATTCATATTCCCAGGCTCAAAAGAGTTATCTGGAATTTTAAATCTTGGTTACCATGATCCCTAAATTGGACTAATATCAATGATTAAAGTACATACATTTTTCATTTGGGAAATCCAGATATCTAGAGGAATTCAGCATGCTGGTATTTATTGTCAAAATAGTCTGTTGCTCAGAGAAGAATTTTTCTAGAGATTTGGGTTCACCAGATAGTCGCCAATTGTTGCAGCTGCAACTTTCTTCCCAAATTTTTAAAATTTTGGACCCTCCTTGTTGATTTTATCTTGCCTAGTTTTATTGGTTCCCTGAACTCGACTGTTCCTTTGCTACAATTTTGGATTTTCCTAAGTTTTAATTGAGTTCAATTGTTTACCACTTTCGGAGGATGAATGATTATTTTTTGTCTACAAATGCTTTTGACTGTGAAGTTTGAAGTTTTTGATTTATGGATTGATTTCCTTTATCGCTGTCGGAGGTCGTTTGAACAATGAATCAGGGCAATAGTTCTTTACGCAGCCGCCATTGCAGAAGGTAAATTACGAATGTCCTAATGGACAGTCATGTTTTTCGCCGATGGTTTTTATCACCTTTGTTTATTTTTTCAAAACTTTTGACTATCGATGTTTTCTGTTTTCTCACTATTAGAGCATTAGTCCTTTGCGTTACCACCGTTTCGGATGGTAGATTACAAGCACCCTGACGGAATCCCATATCTTTGCTGATTCCACGATTTTTTGTTTTTAAAATGATTTGTTTTCTTTTCACTATTCAGAACTATTTTTGACATCTGATCGGAGGACTAGCCTGTTGCTTTGCTGATGCATGATCTTTAGTTGTTCCGATCACCGACGGTTTCGTGATTTGCGGGATCCATAATTAGTTTGGCATCTGTCATTGCGGTGATCGTTAGCACTATCTTTCCGATTCTTAGTTGATTTATCTGCTGATGCATTTCTAGCTAGTTCCTTGTTCTTCCGATCGTCGATGATGTCCTTTTGTCGCAAAATCTGTAGTCCTTATGTCTTTCATTGTTGCGGATCCTTAGTGCACTAACCATCCGAATGATTAGTATTTTTCCCTCCGGTGAGGTTTTTACCGCCTTTCTCGTGTTCTTTTACCCTATTTTTCGATGGTGGTTACTTTTGTCAACTCTCATTCTTTCATCGAAGGATGTCGAATTGGTCTAGAGGCAGCCTAGATTGAGTAAAGAGTTTGTTTTTCGGGCTTGCGATTTTAGTTTGGAAAGTGGATTTAGCGGAGTTCAAGATACAAAAGGGTAGGATTTTCATTGCATTATCATTTTTTCTCTTCATGCATTAATATTTTTGATGGTTCACTTTACAAGATGGATGTTTTAATACAGTTTGCATTGCTTTTTCAAATGCTAAGTGATTTACGAACTAGTTATTCATGACAGGGTAATTGTTGCTATAGAGAAGATATGTCTAGAAGAAAAAGCAAAATAAAGGAGGCAGCAAGGAAGGAAGAGAAAGAAAATGATGAAGCAGAGATGAAGAAAGAGGAGAAGAAAGTAAGGGTCTAAGATCTCAAACAGATTGATAGCAGCAGAGGCCCAGGCTTGGGAAAAGTTAATCAGTTACCAAGCTGGTCCCTTTTTATAAAGTGCTCTTAAAATATTAATCTAAAATATAACATATTGTATAAATCATGAGCACTCACTAAAAGACAAAATCATGGGACTGAATGGTTTGGGGAATCCCAAAGATCACCGAGGGGCAACCCAAGAGTTCTGCTTATAGTATAAGTATAGGAGAGTTAGATAGAGTCAGGGACTTTTTCTTGGATAGATTTGTGAGAATATGATGTAAGAAGAACTATTTCCTTTTGCATAAATAAATTACAAGTTTCTTGTTGGAGAAAGCTTTGTGGAAGGTTTCAAATGTTGTGCTATGGATTTGTTGAATGTGAACTATTTCATTTTCAGTTGTTATCCATTAACTGTGAGATCATTCTAATTCTTTGAACCTATGTTCTTGTTATGAATGTGCTCTGGTTTATTCTATGAAATTTCCACAGTGGGTAATGAATGCTTAAAGCAAGAGCTATCTTGTTGTTCATATATCTATAAATGTTCATGTGTTTGGAAATAAGTAACAAATATCTGTGATTTTTATTAATGCATGCACAAAATACATTACTCATTGATAAATGATAATCTTGCTCGCTAGGGATAGGTTAGGTAGTTAGTTTTACTTTCTTGTTGTGTGTGATTTAGATGCGAGAGAGTTAAGATGAGAGGTAAGAACCTGTGCATCACATTGTGACTGCTCCTCGTATTCTCTATCAATCTGCATTTTTAGATAGGCACTTGCATATCATACTCAAATTCAAAAAACTAAAATTACACACGGTGGACTGGGCCGGAACCGGTAAAACCCTTTCTTTTTGTTACTTGACCTACAGTAGCCAGACCGTAAACTGGATGGATTCCCCATACCAAATAGTAACGGGCTAGTTGGGAACGTTTACTAGGGAGAATCCCTAACTGTTGTTACCTGTGATTTTCCGTGCCTCAATAGAACCTCTGAATCAAAACTAAATGAATATGTCTGGAGGAATATTCCACTTTGGAAGAAGAACAATGCACTCAACTGAATTAAAAATAAAAACAGCTGCATGGTGAAAACGGGACCCATGTAGAGCAGCTGAAATCATCTGAAGAGAGAGCAAAGGTTCTTGAGGATTCGAACCATATTTGGAACACTCAATAAACTGATATGTTTCATCCTTGAACAGTAAACCATGAGTGGTAATATCAGCCCAAATTCTTAGGAGCAAGTATCCAAGTGGATGCAGAATGTCTTCCTCTTTACTAGTTCTTTGAGGAGATGAGCATGTGACCAAAGGTAGAGAATCCCTGGGACTGTGGAGAGTGAATGCTTGAGCTCCATAATCTGATATAGATTCTGAAATAGCTAATGAATCACATAATAAAATATCAGCAACCTCATATGAGGAAACTAACACCAAATCCCCATCAGCGGTTTTGAAGAGAAAGTGCGGTACTTGATTTTTCACACCAAAATTGGTGAGAGCAGCCACAAGCATGACTGAAAGATTTTGGATTTTAAAATATGAACCAAATAATATCATATCAGAAAGTAAATCATATCTAAATAAGTTCACAAGAGATCCAAAACTATGAAATGAAGTCAAATCCCCAGCAACAGTTTTGTAGGAGACTTGCGGTACTTGTTTCTTCACACTGTTGATGAGAACAACTACAAGCAGTACTGAAAGATTATGAATTTGATATATTAAACCAAGAAATATCATATAATATATAAATAATATCATATCATATCCAATAATGTTAATACCATATTCAAATAAATGGTTAATCGAGACGGTGGATGCACAGTTTTTTTCTTCTTCAAAATTTTGAATTTTGGTGCATGCAATCCTACAGGAATTTGATAGAAAATATAGATCATGGGGAGCGAATGGATCACTCTGGTAATATGATATTTATTCCAAAATATCCAAGGTATCACATATTTTCACACCAGCAGAAACATTACAAGGAGGAAAATCAAATTTCTCTTCACTTTCGGAAGCAATTACTCGTAAATTTTGCACAGAATTCAAAGGAAAATCACCGGTGAATGTTTGCATGGAAGTGCAGCATTATTTTTCTTCAATATCAGAGATTTGAATGTCTTCTTATTTTTCAGAAATATGAGGAGATGAGATATCAAATATCTCATGAACTTCCAGAGCATCAGGAGAAGGAGTCACTGCATGGATACTTTCTTCAATTCGAATTGACTATGTAGAATATTTTGCTTCATCTTCACCTTGAACAACTTCATCAGAGAGAGTAGAGGATGAGAATTTTGAGTAAAGAACTCTTGTGTTGCTGGATGTGATCTCCAAATTGCTATTATGATCCTCATTGTGCTTGCCAAATTTTCTGTCCAATTTTGTCTAGAGATCCTTTGGGTATTCAGCAGAACCAATAAGGTATCGCAAGCTAGGAGAAAGGGCCAGACATATTGCTCCAAAATATCTATCACCATATTTTATCCAGTCGTTCTCATTCTCATAATACTCTTTTCTAGTTCCAATAGATACCTCATAGATCCCTCGTCTCTTCAGAGATGGAATCATATTCAACTTCCATTCTGAATAGCTTGTGAATGGGGTGAGAAGAGGGATTGATGAGTCCATTCAAAATTGTACCTGTTAAAACCTATAAATCACAACAAAAGGTGCACCGTAAGGTCAGATAGCCTGCGCATTTTAGGCTTTCATCAAACCTAGCATAGTTGATCAAGAAAGCTTGACCAACAATTTCCTTACTTGGGGTATTAAGTGGTAAGTCTTGGCTTCTGGTGCAGTGCTGGAATTTTTGAGCTTTGCTCAATTTTTCATGCAGGATCTATCAAAAAACTTGTTTTTGAGAGATCTGAGCTTCATCCCACTGTGAGCTCTAATACCATATTAATCTGTCACAGTAATCTAGGGACTTAAACACAGTCTCATAAGAGATTTTAGACAATAAGGCATGAAAATGGTATAATAGTGCTACAAAATGAGTAGCCGCTCTGTATAATCAATAAAGAATGAGTAATACAATAAAATTATCATGCTGGAAGCATGAATGACAAATCAATTTGAATTCCCAAGGAGGTCATTCGAATTGAATGAGTGAGTCTAGTTTAATTGAATGTAAGCCACAGTCAACACTCAAGTTAACCACTGATCAAAACCCTAATTGACTCAAATGAGCCCTAACTGAAGTCAGAGTGCAATAAATGATTGAGTCTATCTAAAAGTAGCTTAGAAACATGTCACTGCAAGACAACCAACAAGTGGTAGCGCATCAATGACTCCAATGAACCCCGATGAGGTTAATTGAAGTGTAACTAGCCATCATATATGGTTGGAGGCGCCCCTGTTGACTCTAGTTCATTAAATAATCAATTTAATGAAGGAAGGTGCCTTCACTACTCTGCTTAACTGATTGTAACCATCAGTTAGCAATATGGGGCATTAATGACACTTAGATCACCCCCGTAGTTCTCCAGTTAGCCTCCTCGAATGTAGGAGAAGGCTAAGTTAGCCTCCTTGACTGAAGGTAGGCGTGGGTGTGCTCATGCTGATGTCATCAAGTGCTCCTCTAATGTCAATTAATTCAATAAAACTTAGGATAGTGGTTTAACTAGGCCAAATTGACCAAAATTAGTGTGTATAGTGGTAAATGTCTCCAACACTTTATTCAAGGAATTTGTGTTAGAAGGAAGTTAATCACTTTTAGTAGGTTGTGGGAGGAATGCTCGTAATAAGAAGATCGACTTGTAGCTCGAGAAGAAAATATGGGAAATGAAGACCAAGATCTCACAACACACACAAAGAACAACAAAAGGGAGCACTCTCATCACAGGAAATAAAAACATCACCACCAGAATGAAAGGTATAACCTTAGAAGACCTAGAAGAGATCTATCTAATGTTAGATGCTACACTTGTGATGAAAAGGGAAATTTTTCCAGATATTTTCCTAAGAAACAAAAGAAGAAGAAAAACAAGAAGAGACATCATTCTCACACTGTAGAGGATGATGAAACTCCTAGGAAGAGAACCAAAGGAGACAACGAAGATTCTTCAAGCGATGAAGAATATGTTCTTCTTTCAGGTCTCATAAGTACTATTTCACATGGGAGCAATGACTGGCTTGTAGATAGTGGGGCTTCCAAGCATATGATAGGATTTAAGGAACCCTTTGTGAATCTCTCTGAACATGAGTCACCTCACAAGGTAAAACTTGGGGATGACTACCAATACCCTATAAAAGGAAGTGGTGAAGCCTCTTACAAGCTAAACTATGGAAAATATTTGAAGATGAAAGATGTTCTATATGTACTAGGAGTCAAGAAGAATCTTCTCTCCATATTTGCATTGGATGAAAAAGGTATAATGTTTGCATTTATTTATGGATAAGTTCTTATGTGGCCAAAAGGAAAGACCATAGATGATGTAGTAGTGATTGGGGAGCAAGAGGGAAGCATATACAAACTGAAGGGCCAACCTGAACAAGCCTTGGTCCATGACTCCATGGAGACAAGTGAATTATGGCACACAAGGCTTACACATGTGCACTATGGCGCACTATCACTTGCAAGAAAAATAGTTAACGGTATTCCTAAAATCCACACAAAGAATGAAGGAATCTACAAAGGACATGCAAATGGAAAGAACATAAAGAAGACATTTCCAAGTAGCGAGAGCAAATAAAAAGGAATCTTGGAAGACATCCACTCTTATGTATGCGTTCCAATGTCATATAGCTCATTGAGTGCGCATGTATATTATGTTTATTTCATTGATGATTTTTCTAGGAAGACCTAGATATATTTCTTGAAGAGAAAATATGAAGTATTCAACAAATTCAAGGAATTCAAATCCCTGGTGGAGAATCACAGGGAAAATAAAATCAATACCTTTCAATCAGACAATGGAGGATAATTCACATCAGAAGAATTCAAAAAATTATGCAAAGAGTCGAGGATTAAGAGGGAGTTGACCACTCCATACAATTCACAACAAAATGGAGTTGCAGAAAGGAAGAATATAATGATTATGGAAGCATCAACAAAAATTATTCATGATTAAGATATTCCTATGCATTTATGGGAAGAAGCTACAAGAACATCCATGTATGTACAAAATCATACTCCACATAGAATACTAGACAACAAGACACCAGAAGAAGATTTCTTCGATGAGAAACCAAAAGTCAGCCACCTCAGAATATTTGGCTTCCTGGTGTACATACACATTCCAAGGAGAAAAGAATGAAGTTAGACCCTTGAGGAAAGAAGGGAATATTTGTGGGATATATTTAAAACTCAAAGACTTACAGAATATACTTTCTAGGATACAAGAAGATTGATATCAACAAGGACATTACATTTGACAAAGATTCAGCATACAAAAAATCCTAAAAACTACCTATTGAAGACATCAAAGAACCAAAAGTACCCAGGATCTGAGATACAATAATGAATGAAAAACTCTAGAAGAAGATCAAGAAATGGAAGAACCTCAAGGACCTGTAGATCCATCCCGTGAGAATTATTTTCACAAGAGGAAACCATCATGGGTACAAGAGGCAATTCTAGATGCAGAGAGATATGGTGCTTCAAAAGGAATACATGGAGAAAGAAGAGACCTATTCCATACTCCAGTTATGTTTCCCTACTATGCCACATCATTAACAAGGAACCTTCTAGTTATGAGGAAGCAACCGAAAAGAAAGAATGGAAGGATTCTATGATCGAGGAATACCAATCGATCATGAAGATCATTCTGGGATGTGGCACCAATACCAGAAGGGAAGTTTGTTGTGACCTCCAAGTGGATATACAAGATCAAGCATGCTAGAGATGGAAGCATAGAAAAATATAAAGTGATATTTGTGGCATGTGGCTTCTCCCAGAAGGAATGGATAGATTATGAGGAGACTTTTGCACCTGTGTCCAGATACACTTCCATTAGAACAATACTTTCTATGGCTGCAGTAATGAAATGGAGCATACACAATATGGATGTCAAGATAACATTCTTGAATGGTGTAGTGGAAGACGAATTTTATGTGGAGCAACCACTCAGATTTGAGACACATGATAGGAAGATTCATGTGTGCAAATTGAAGAAATATTTGTAGGGATTGAAGTAGGATCCCATGACATGGTACGATAGGATGAAAAACTTCCTGACTAGTTTGGGATTTACCAAAAGTAAAGTAGAATCCAACCTTACTACAACGTTAAGGTAGGGATCCCAGTGATACTCCTACTGTATGTAGATGACCTGTTTGTGACAGGTGAGGATGGGTTGATTACAGATACAAAGAGGAAGCTTGCTGCTGAGATCGAAATGAAGGAATTGGGCATGATGCATTATTTTCTAGGTATGGAAGTGTGGCAAAGTGTAGATGGAGTATTCCTTGTTCAATGGAAGTATACAGTATAGATCCTAAAGATATTTGGGATGATGGAATGCAAGAAAATATCCACACCCATGGCATAGAACTTGAAACAACTTTGCGATGATTCATCAGAGTCATTTTATTCCATAATATATCGGCAGATTGTTGGTTCATTGATGTACCTGATGAAAATGAGACTAGACATATGCTTTTTTGTGAACAATTTGAGCCAGTTCCTGATGGATTCGAGACAAGTTCACTCGATTTCTGTAAATCATATATTGAGGTACCTGAAAGGTACAATTGATTATGGGCTCAAATATGACATGAATAAAAAGGTTAACATGCAGGGTTATGTTGATTTAGACTGGGTTAGAAGTTTCTTATATAGGAAGAGAACTTCAAGGTGTTGCTTTAG
Source organism: Pseudotsuga menziesii (assembly GCA_001517045.1). Lineage (NCBI taxonomy): Eukaryota > Viridiplantae > Streptophyta > Pinopsida > Pinales > Pinaceae > Pseudotsuga > Pseudotsuga menziesii. The sequence continues at coordinate 1,259,468 of LPNX010840821.1, read as the reverse complement.
TATGGTATCAGGTGTTATCTCTTGGTTTAGCAGGAAGTAGTCTTGCATGGCACTTAGTACAGCCAAAGAAGAATATGTTGTAGGTTGTTCAACTAGTTGTGAGGTAGTATGGCTTAGGAAGCTACTATCTAATTTGTTTGATCTCCAGTTAGAGCTAACTTGTATCTTTTGTGACAAACAAAGTTGTGTGAAGTTTTTCGATAACCCCGTGTTCCATGACAAGTCGAATAAAATTGAGATAAAGTACCATTATATCAGGGATATGGTGCAAAGAGGAGTATTTAAGATCTAGTATGTTGTGACAAACGAGAAGATGGCTGATGTGTTGACCAAGCCATTAGCCAAAGTGAATTTTGAATACTTCAGAGAAACGCTTGGTGTACTTCATATTGGGGTTCCTCCTAAGAGGAGGTGATGGGTCCAGAAGACGCAGATGCATGAGAGCCATTCTCACATGGTGGTAGGTGTGTCTTCCCATGGTGCAGATGTAAGGGATGTGGTTGATATGTGTGCATCTGGGTCATGCTTCGAGTGATGATGAGATAATCTGAATATGATGAGATGATAGTAGGGGATTCAGGGTTTGTAGAGGCATATAATCCATCCTAGGATACTTCTTCAGGTTTTGTATAGGAATATAATCAGTCCTAGGAGATCCTTCAGGTTTTGTAGAGGCATATAATCAGTCATGGGATGCTCATTCAGGTTTTGTAGAGGCATATAATTAGTCCTTGGATATCCTTCAGGTTTTCAGCATCATATAATCAGTACTAGGATGCTCCTTCAGTTTTTGTAGAGGCATATAATCAGTCTTGGGAGAGCCTCTAGGTTTTGCAGAGGCATATAATCAGTCCTGGGATTCTCCTTCAAGTTTAACATATGCATATAATCAGTCATGGGAGATCCTTCAGTTTTTGCAGAGCAATATAATAATTCTTGGGATGCTCCTTTAGCTTTTGCAAAAGCATATAATTAGTGCTAGGATATCTTTCATGTTTTACAAAGTGATAAGTCATGATCTATACCTACTTGATGATTTGAATACCTACATGGAGGCTAGGCCTACATCCAACATGAAAAAGGGTTAGATATGTATAAATTCCTATGACAAGTAGACTCGATAGATATCACCATTTGATCAATATGATGAGAACATCAGTAGTAGTAACAATGATGATACAACATTGAAGACGTGTTCCTATATGTATTGATGTTTGTGTCAAGAGAATACCTTACTAGTTAAGAGGGAGTGTTAATTTAATTGTAACTTCGGAAGATATTCACTTGTATATTTTGTATTTGTATTTTATTATTGTACCTCATATGAAGATGTTCATTCCTCTGATTGAGAGAGTCATCATTTTATTTGAGTCATGTAAAGTCATTGAGGTTAACCCTCCTTTGTATGTCGAGGAATTAGTCCCAAGAAATAAGTGGTAATTGGGTTATTAGACTTTCCTAGAGAAGTCGACATAGTAGGAGAAAAAGTCAAGTGGAAAATAGGTGTAAATAGAGAGAGTGACTCTCTATTTTAACACACACATTCACTCATTAAGTGCGAATGAGAGAGAGAGGAAAATCTTGCACAAGGGAGATAGAGACGCTATCGAAGATCATCTTTATACTATTTGGTTTTTACTTTTGCTAATGGTGCTCATTCTATCTCTGATGAAGTTACATGGTTTTCTCCTTTATGGTTTCCCCGAGGAAAAATATTTGTGTATCTTGTCTCTTGTGATTATTGTTGTGCATGTTATTCTATCAGATAAGATCCTATATCATATTGAATAAACTATAAAAATATAACATTCTTGTCCATAGGACCATCCTCAACTAGGATATCATCATCCGCAAATGAATGCAGGACCACTCTTCATATGAGAGTATTATCATCTGCATGACCATCCTCAGCAGACTAGTGCTAGGAACACTCTCAACAAGAGAGTGTTATTATTTGTAGGACCATCCTCAATTAGGATACTGTCATCTATAAATGAATGCAAGATATTGTCCACAAATGAATGCAGGTCCACTCTCCATATGAGAGTAGTATCATCTGTAGGACCATCCTCAGTCGTCAAGTGTTGGGACCACTCTCAACAAGAGAGTTTTCTTGTCCTTAGGACCATCCTCAACTATAATACTATTGTCTGCAAATGAATGTAGGATATCATCTGCAAATGAATGCAAGAACACTCTCCATATGACAATATTATTATGTGTAGGACCATCCTCGGTTGGAAAGAGATAGGAATGCACTCAACAAGTGAGTTTTCTTTTCCACAAGACCATCCCCATCAAGTGAATTCTAGGATACACTTTGTTTGCAAATCAATTCCAGGCCACATCAATATCTGTAGGCATATTGATAAACTCAACTAGGATTATGTGTAATGGGATACCACTTCCATATTATCCTCAATAATAATATTATCATCACTCCCTCTTTCCAGGGAGGTCCTTTTGAACTGCACCAAGCTCTCTCGAAAGTGCTCAAACTTTACATGAGACAGAGGCTTAGTCACCACATCAACAACTTGCTCCTCTATAGGAACATACTGGAGCTTCACGCCTCCTCTCTGCACCATATCCTGGAGGTAGTGATACTTTATATCTATATTATTTGACTTATCACGAAACATCAGGTTCACTATTAGCTTGATAAAACTATGTTTGTCACAATAAATATCAGTTGCATCAATCTTGGCATCAAACAATCTTTCCAATGTCTTGCAAAGACATACTACTTCACTACAGGCTGAACATGCTGCAATGGTTTTCTTTTTTCTAATCCATGAGATCACACCTAATCCCATACTAAAACAACATTCTGAAGTGCTCTTTATATCTTCATCAGTTCCTTACTGTAACACCCCCGTTTTGACCCCGTTTGCATTAAAATGTATATGATGTATATATTGTTACTAATCGTGGTGCAGAGCTAAAGGAAAAAGCCCCACCATCGATTTTATTGTGTTATGTTCCGACAATTAAAATCATTGCTGATGGTATATCGTGCTATCCGACACATATTAAATTTGGAATCATGTAAACATGCATTTTAATTAAAATAAACCCCAACCGACTATGTCAATGCAACCATAATGAAAAGGGCATGATTTTCCTAAGGATAAGGAGGGGGAATTATTTAACCTTTCAGGCCAATAGGAAAAAACCACATGTCAATAGGAGAACCCATCAATCAGTCAACTACCAAATTAAATTCTCTGGAGTTAGTTGGGGGCAGTTATGGCCTGGGAAAACATTTTGCATGGGCAGTGGTGTGTGGCAGGATTGTCAGTCCTTGCCCACAAGCACACTCCACCAAGGATCCGTTACTCTTCACGTGGGAATTCTTCCATTTTTCCCATTCTCACGCAGGGACGACTATTCTTCTCCTCATGCACAGGTTCTAGCATTTCTCCTCACATAGAGAACTGGGAGAGTGGCCTTACCCTCACGATTTTGTTGTGTGTGTATTTCTCTTCATGTTGTGGGTCTGGGTATGCGAATTCACCTCCACACGGGTTGTTTTTCTTTCCTCATGCAGCTGAGAAATCATTTCTGGTTTCCCCATGAAATTTGAGTTGCTGTGGGTTCTTGTTGAGTCATTTTGGCCATGATAGGGCCTAGAATGACTCATGAATCAAATTTCCTAGTCAGAGCTGTGTATTACCCACATTGTCACCTCAATTTTGTTCTGTGGTGTTTGCTTTTCTTCCCTAAAGCTGTGAATTTCTCGATTTTTTTGTGTGTATGCAGTGGTTGGTGTTTGGAGCGTATTAGAGTGGGAATGAAGGCTTGGTATGCTTGATAAACCTGGTGTGTTCGGGAGCCTCATAGACAAAGCTAGAGGGTTGGATTTCTTCTCCACACCCCCTGAATAGAACTGGAAGGGAAGTCAGGGCATGAGGGATTGTGTAGCAGATAAAGGACTGATTCCTTATGTTGGGTGTGTATGGGTGTCCTAGAATTCAGGCTAGTTCTGGTGCAGGTTTCCTTATCTCTTCAGTGAGCCCACCAGCTTAGCGGTTAGCTTTTCCTAGCTCCCTGATAGCCTGATAAACCCAACTATGTTGGCTTGGCTGAGTTGTGTATCTTTGGCTATGTGTGAGTGTGCTTAGTTTCCTAATTCCTTGGGGAATCATGCCCAGCTCGAGGGTGGCAATGTTCCTGAGAGGTTAAGGAGCACACTATCCTATGGTTTGGTGGAACGTTGCAGCGACATAGCTGGTTGCGGATGAGATTCTTCATAAGATAAGTATTCTTATCTATTTCATCTATAGAAATTTTAATTGTTGTTTAATGAACATGATGAACATGCTAAATTCTTGAATGTATGGTTTTGCTTCCGCTGTATGGTAATAATGTATACATGTTTTAGTTCAAAGCATATCAATTTTTATGTTTATGTTCATGGGGCTAGTTTCTCGAGTTAGATTGTATTATGGTAGCATCATCTTTGCCATTCAGAGGGACAGGGACGTTACAGTGTGGTATCAAAGCACACGTTGCAACATGGGCCTCAATGGGCAATGAAGAAGCTGTGACAGAGGCAGGTTACCCTTTGCCCAGCAGAGGAAAAATGTAAAAGATGTTGGGGCTCCGACCCTAAGGGTCCTTAGTTTTGGTAACTCTACGGTTTTTGTGGAAGTGTAAGCGGAGTTACAACCTAAAATAGTCTTAGGGGTGTCGCGGGTGGGTCGAAACCCCTGTTTTGTAATCAACCCTTGGGTTAAATCTAGGGTTAGGGTTTTGGGTGTAAATCCTTGGTTTTGTAACAGTGCGCTATATAAATAGGCACTTATGTAAAGAAGTAGGGTTAGGTCTTGAATGATTATCTTATGAAGCTAATGTAATGCGAAGATACGAGATTGTATAAGGGTTTTTGTAAGAAGGTTAAAGTCCCAGTTGTGTGCGTGGATGACCTCTTTAGCTATGTGCACAGAGGGGTTTTGGTGAAAAGGAAGATCTGCAGCTATGTGTGCAGAGGCCTACTACTATGTGTGCGGCTTGAGGACTGAAATGATCTGTAGCTGAGTGCGTAGATCAGAACTGTTGTTTTAGTTGTAAAGAGTTGAATAAAATGCAGTTCTGTGGACGTAACCCCTACACTGGGGGTGAACCACGTTACATCTAGGGTTGTGGTTCATTTGTGTTGATTTGTTATTATATTTTATGCACTACTAAGTAAATAACTGATAAAGTAAGATTGCTGTTAATAACTAGCTTCGCTATGAATTCCCAGATAAGGGCTGTGTAAGTAACTATTTATTTATCTAATCGCGAAGCTACTTCATTTATAATACAAGCATTGTGTTACGTGATTATTAATAGTTAAAGACTAAGGGTACAGTAAGATTCTCTCTTCTGCTTGCAGAAACCTGATTCTGCAGCACCCCATAGCTGTTTCGGGTGAGACTATAGCCTGTTTGTAGGCTACTACCGAAAGGGCCAACACTGTGGGTCTTTTGTTGGTGTGAAGTTAAAGGTAAAACTCGGGTCTGCCCAGATAGCCAACAAATTGGTTCCGTTGCCGGTTGAACTCAGTATCTGTTGAAGAGAGATCTACGTCGTACCTCGAGGGCTATGTTTTGGCGACCCTCTGTAAAATAAATTGGTGATTGGATCGAAGCGACCTATTTGAAGTTTGCAGAACAGGAAAATAAAGATCCCCGTCATAGCGCGGAACAATTTTGGCAAAGGTACATCTTTTCTGATGTTCATGAAATTTTCTTTGGTACTATACACATAGAGTTGCACCAGTGGTTATCCAGGTTAACAGAAAGGAGGACAAACTTCCAAGAAAACCAGTTTCCTCCCTGGACCCCCGCAAGAATCGCTATCTTGAAAAGAGTGAACAACGTGATCTCGCGAGCCGTGGATTTCTGGACTGCGCGAACTCTCGAAGAATTTTTGACGGAGTTCGCCATTGACACAAGTACCTCCTTTAGCGAAGCTGAACGACAATTTTTCAAAGGACCAAGGGGTAAGTACTTGAACCTATTTAGTTTGAATATTAAAATACTATTGGCTGAAAAAGGAATCTTGCTTATAGAATCAGATTGTTAGATCTAGTATTGCTAACCTATGATTGGAAGTGACTGGGACTTCGATGAGCAAAGTGGTTTGCTGTGAAGTGGAAAAAGATATAAGAGAGATCTCAGTTCCTCTACTGAGTATACCCCTTTAAGCTCTGAAGCCTCTGAGTCCACCGAGGCCCCCCCTGTTAGAAACCCTCTGATAACCCCGCAGCAGAGACCTATTATCCCTGAGAACCTGTCGCAGTCTGAAAGTAACCCTAGGCCGAGTATCCCTATCGCAGGTCAGTCTTCCCCAGCTAGTTCAAACCCTTCCTCCCCCCTTAGATCCCAGATGGCCCATGTTCATGATGACATCAAACTACCGATTTTTAAAGGAACTGGCTTAGAAGATCCAGAACAGTTCTGGTTTCTATGCGAAGCTGTGTGGACCGTGAAGAACATTACGGACATAGATGTTCGACGAGCGCAGCTGATCACTTCTTTTAGAGATAGAGCACTAAATTGGTTTATGAAGTTTGCTAGCACGCAGAATCCTGTCTTGGCTGAAATCAAAGTAGTACTGATCTGAGAATTTAAGAAACCTAAATCAGAGTTGCATTGCATCACTGAGTTAAAAGAGATTCAGCAGCGGCGAGGCGAATCTGTGTGGGACTTCGATCAGAGATTCAAATTTCTGCTTGACCAAGTTAGCTTCACGATTGGACCAGCACAACATAAGGAGTGGTTTATTGCAGCATTATTACCTCACATTAGAGCTCCACTCATGCAACAGAAGGTTGCTAATCAGCAAGAGGCCTTAGAGATTGCCATAAAGCTTGAAACTACACCTATCGAAGATAATTCTTGCATAGCTCAAATTCAAGCGCAGCTCGTGGAGATGGATTTAGAGCTCCGTGACATGACAAAAGGGAAATCCACCCGCGAAGAGGTATGGTGTATATGTTGTCAAACAGAAGGCCACGACAAGGACCAGTGTCCAGCGCTGAGAAACTATTTGAATACTGGTGCACCAAACCCACTGAATCCTAGTGTTCTGTACTGTGAGATCTATCGAACTACTAGCCAACATCGACCGGAAGACTGCTATCTATCACAGAGGTATGTTCAAGTTCAGAAGAATCCTTATTGTAAATTCTGTAATTCAGTAGGCCACAATGAAGATGAATGTCGCAGCTTCGACCTTATGAGGGAGCGGACCTACGACACTTATAGGATCTACCCGGATACACAAGGCAATGATGGATATGGTTACCGAGGTGGTTGAGGCAGTTTTAGAGGCTGTGGTCATGGTATGCCTGGAGGAGGTCAAGGTCAAGTTATTTGCTATAACTACAATCAGGTAGGACATCTAGCTCGAGACTGTCAAAACCCAACCACGACATACCGATACTGCAGAGCAGTCGATCATGTCATCGAGCAATGCCCATAGTTGCTAGCTAAAATTCAAGAAAGGAACAACAAACCTAGTTTGAGTGTCCAGTTGATTGTTGTTGAGCCACGACCAATCCTAGCTGTTAATGTGGTTACAAGAAGTGGAGCTACGAAAGATGTGCAGTGTCCGACGAAGCAGCCTGACGAAGCTTGGGTTCGCAAGGCCATAGAGAAAACTCCAGCATTTGATTTTCGACGAGAAAAAGAAACTTTTTTGGAAGCCAGACAAGACTTTGCTGATCTAGATTTGCCTGCAGCAAACAAGCAGCACCAGCAGCTGAAATCCCAGGAAGACTCACAAGGCCAAGTAAGTACTCTGTCATCGTTTTTACAGAGTTGCATCAAATTGTTAAGAAATCAGAATTCCTTAAATGAATTACAAAAAGTTATTCAGTCTTTCAAACCTCACCAAAGTCCTCGTAAGGAAAAAGCTGTCAATAGAATTAGAAGGACTGGAAGAGAGATGAGACTACATGCTCAGATAGGAGAATATGACATGAAGGATATTATTTTAGATCTGGGTTCAGAAGTCAATATCTTAACTAAATAGACATGGGAACAAATGGAAAATCCCACCCTTGACTGGTCCCCTATCCAATTGAGATTAGCCAATTAGCAGAGGATTCTTCCTTTAGGAAGATTCCCTAGAGTACCAGTGGATATAGATGGAGTTAGCACTGTAGCAGATTTTGAAGTTATAGAGATCATTGATGACAGTAACCCTTATCTAGCTTTGCTAGGAATTGAGTGGGAAATAGATAGTGATGTGGTCATCAATATTAAAAAGAGACAAATGACTTTTGAAGGGAAGGGATTGAGAGCTATACTACCATTGGATCCTTCTCAAGGAGAAAGATATACGGAGCCAGTCACAGAGGAAGATCAGGATATTCTGGACCATATCTATAATATCACAGCTAAAGAAGAGTATTATGTCGAGCTTAATGCTGAAGGTGTAATGGATTGGCAATGTGATAGCTACTGCATGTCTGACTCAGATGATGGTCTAGAGAATTGGCAAAATCGACTATACGAGCTACATGGCCATCGGTGCGCACGAATTACCAAATCTCTTAGGTGCCTTAGTGCACAGGCCAGATATTTGCCTACATATGATGGGTTGACAGACCCAGGAAAATTTATTGCGCAGTTCTCAGAAAAAGTGCCAGAATCACAGAGAATGCAAACTCTGGAAGTAGCATTAAGAGCTGCAGTAGCGAGATGGTGGAATGGCCACAGGAAGTATATTCATAGTTGGGACGCTTGCCAAAAATTTCTATGCCTCAGATTCATAGACCAATCTCAAGAGGTGCGAAGCAAGTTCAATGGGAAGAATAGTCCTCGGGAACATTTGAAGCAATGTTATGTAGCATGGGAACATGTACCCCACGAGGAATGGGTGCATAAGTTTGTGCACACTTTGGAACCTATAGCAAAAAACTGGTATACGGAGGTCGAGCTTCGACACAGTACTGTAAGTTGGGACGATCTTGTTGATAGTTTTATACTTACATTTTCTATTAACGAAGTTTGCCTTACTTTAGATGCAGATGTCAGACTGATCAATGACAAGGTAGTTGATAATCAAGAAAGAACTGAGTACCAAACTAAGGAGCAGAACCAAGAAGTTAGTGCACCAAACCTAATAGCCCCGTCGCAAATCTTACCAGGACAGACCGCGGAGCAATTTTGTGCCAAGACTGCCCGTTGTGACGAAGCTAAGACAGTGATTTTGCCGGGGCACAAAAACACGGCAAAGCTTAAAATCCGACCATTGGAAAATAGCCGAATTGGCGGCATGGGCACTTTAATTACCTTAATTGTATGTACTAATGAGATCATGGAAAATCCAGTATCGATCGGACAAGATTTTTATCGGATTTGGTGCCTTAAATGCATCGTCCTAACAGAGTTGATTGATAAAGTGTATAAGAAGATCCCTAAGTTGGAAAAAATCGCATTCTGCATTTCCTTGACACTTACGAGTGAACCCATGACAGACGAGCGAGAGCTTCAGGATCTATTAAGAGAGTTCAAATAGAGGGGTCTCCAGATTCGTTCTGACCCCCCACATACCTCTGTGCCCTGTGAAGAAGCTCACCCAGCCCCGCCGCGACCGATGCAGACACGTTCCGCCAGGAAAAAGTTTAAACCTGAAGTTCGTTCTAAGCGGAACGAAGACCAACATAGGAAATCAGGAAAAACATTAAGGACTCACCAAATGGACCCGCCTAGTTCAGCATAGGGCCCGACTGAAGGAGATGAGCATATTGAACCACTGCGTCCACCGTATCTCCAGCCCGTTCGACCAGGAGTCCAGCCACCCCAGCGGACAAAGCAGTTTACATTAAGCACACCCTCGCTGCCACTAGGTGTACAGCTAGTTGGAACCATGACAGGAAAAATAGACCGGCTTAAGTATGTCGACCATGACACAAATGATCATAGCAAGTTTCCACAGTTCGCACCTGCTCAATACTTGCATCACGTCAAATACCCAGACAATGGCGTGACACTATTGGAAGTGCAACAGTGGGCTGCCGGCTTGCACACAGTTGGCCTGCTAAAAATGCTTGATGTTCCTCATTTTGGGCACAGCACACAGGTGATCATCGTGGTTAAGCAGTTGTTAGCATTAGTACATGATGGCCACTTGTGGATAGGAGACAAGCAAATTCCTATCAATGCCGAGCTTATTCATAAGATCACAGGCTTACCGATAGAAGGGCCTGATCCGAGCACTGAATTTCTGTCAAAACACAAGGATACGAAGCTCGCACAGAGCATGAAGGACCATTTTGGCCTAACCAAGGGGAAAAGAGGGTATCACACTTCCACGATTGAGGACAAGAACATCTGCTTCGCAGCTGAGCTCTTAGCGTGCAAACTTCTGCAAAAGTGCAGGCCCAATGAAGTGCTTGCCCCGGTTATCAGAATCGCTATAAACTGCGCTGAGGGTTACACTTACAACTGGGCCGCATATCTTGCGAGGCAATTCCTGGAAGATTCCCGTGATGCGCAGGAAAAAGGTAGACCTTTTCATTATTCCTAGCTATTAATAATTATTGCACTAATTGGGTGGAAAGAACCCACTGAGGCTCAGTTCGTGGAGGCACCCCCAGGCATGCCGAGTGCAGTAAGATACGCATCCCTCTGGATGTCGCCGGACAAAACATCTCAGCAGATGACGAACACTGTATTCACCTTTTATGGCATGAGTATACACTACAAGATCTTGCGAATACCACGACTTACCAATGAGCTGTTATCTCAATATGAAGGTGCTGCGAACTTCAGTGCCGACATGCATCATGTTTTTATTCAAGCCCGTGCAGATCCAACACATCAGTGGTTTAAGTTACCATATGTAGTAACCAAAGAAGACATCCTGGACATAGTTCAACAGTGGCCGGCTGACTGTTTGAAAGATGCAGGAAAAAAACCCACCATTCCAGTTCCCCCTGTTACCCATACAGGCGCAGGTACCAGTCAGATGCAGCAGCAAAACCCACTAGAAGACAGCGAAGACCTAAGTGACTCGCAGCAAAATGGAAATGACCAAGGTGGAGATGGCGACCATGAAGAAGAGGATGAGGAGTCGGTCAACACTCTATCAGATCTTAATCGATGAGCTAAGCGCAAATCGCCAGAGGTAGAGGAGGTAACCAAGCCTCAGTCCTGCAAGAAGAAAAAAGCGTCGAAAGACAAAAACCTAGATGAAGGAGTTACTGTGACACTGGAAGAGCTTGAGAAAGCTCTCGACAAATCTACTGAAACACTAACTCAAAAGTGGTCACAGTTCGTGGATGTGCATCTTGCTGCGCTCACAGGCGTAGCAAACAGGGTGTCAAAGCTGAAAGAGTTAGCAAAAAAATCAGCGACTAATACAGTGACAAGTAGTACCCCAGCATCTATGCAGCAGAATATGAGGCAATGGCCGACTAGAGATAACAGGGGCCAAGTGTCAAGCGCAGCTCTAATACTGGCTGACGCAGATTCCCGGCCGCAGATGAGTATGACAGTTGGGATCGATTACACCAAGCTTTCTGTGACATAATTGCACCTCTACCAGTTAGCCATCATGAAGGAAATCCATGCACAAGATCACTATTCTCAAATCTAGTTGGAAGACACCATGAAGCAAAGCCAGAATCTCACAGCAAGGTTGGAAGAAGTTGCGCAAAAGAAGACAGAGGCTGAACATAAAAGAGCTACACTGGCGCGAGTGCTAGATGAGGCATGTCAGAGTCTTCCTGACTTCGACATCCAAGACGAAGAAGAACCTGAGCAAAGAATTGCCAAGCTGAGAGACTATGCCCAACAGTCTCACAGTGAAATTGAAAAGTTAAAAATAGAACACCAGAATCAAATCCCAGAGCTTCAACTTCGCATCCCTCTAGAAACTCCACCTGAGGTCCAAGAACAGCGCCACAGGGACATCCAGGCCTCAGCAATAAAGATATCCGATATTGTGGACAGCGCAGCAAAGCTGCTGGAAGATAGTATCGAAGCATGGGAGAACCTACAGGACCATCCAGATATAGGTAAGGTACAAGAAACCATCAATCTGCGATAGGCAGAATTAGATGCAGTCAGAGCAGAAATTAAGACGCTGCCTCCTATGCAGAAAATGGCTAAGGTGAAGCGGAGCAAGGAGCTCCAGCAGGAAATCAACTCCTGCAGGATGAAGGTAACACTACTGGAAAATTTGCTGTAGCCACTTGTCGATGAAGCATTGGAATTGAGCAATGCTGCGGAGAGTCAACTCAAAGTTTTGAAGGCCTATGATACTTTTGCGCAGGAAAAAGCTAATGAAGTATCATCCTCAGCGTTACAAGAATTGGTGGAAAAAGAGAAAGCAGCTGACGACATTATACACAACCTCAACAGTCATTTCCATATCCTTACAAAGAAGATTCTCCCACCAGAAGAGTCGCAGAGTGCCCCGGGACGGGCCACAAGTGAGTCTTAGGGGTCTGTTGGGGCTCCGACCCTAAGGGTCCTTAGTTTTGGTAACTCCGCAGTTTTTGTGGAAGTGTAAGCGGAGTTACAACCTAAAATAGTCTTAGGGGTGTCGCGGGTGGGTCAAAACCCCTGTTTTGTAATCAACACTTGGGTTAAATCTAGGGTTAGGGTTTTGGGTGTAAATCCTTGGTTTTGTAACAGTGTGCTATATAAATAGGCACTTATGTAAAGAAGTAGGGTTAGGTCTTGAATGATTATCTTATGAAGCTAATGTAATGCAAAGATACGAGATTGTATAAGGGTTTTTGTAAGAAGGTTAAAGTCCCAGCTGTGTGCGTGGACGACCTCTGCAGCTGTGTGCGCAGAGGGGTTTTTGTGAAAAGGAAGATCTGCAGCTGTGTGCGTAGAGGCCTGCTGCTGTGTGCATGGCTTGAGGACTGAAAGGATCTGTAGCTGAGTGTGCAGATCAGAACTATTGTTTTAGTTGTAAAGAGTTGAATAAAACGCAGTTCTATGGACGTAACCCCTACACTGGGGGTGAACCACGTTACATCTGGGGTTGTGGTTCATTTGTGTTGATTTGTTATTATATTTTATGCACTGCTAAGTAAATAACTAATAAAGTAAGATTGCTGTTAATAACTAGCTTCACTGTGAATTCCCAGATAAGGGCTGTGCAAGTAACTGTTTATTTATCTAATCGCGAAGCTACTTAAATGATAATACAAGCATTGTGTTACGTGATTATTAATAGTTAAAGACTAAGGTTACAGTAAGATTCTCTCTTCTGCTTGCAGAAACCTGATTCTGTGGCACCCCATAGCTATTTCGAGTGAGACTATATCCTGTTTGCAGGCTGCTGCCGAAAGGGCCAACACTGTGGGTCTTTTGTTGGTGCGAAGTTAAAGGTAAAACCCGGGTCTGCCCAGATAGCCAACAAAAAATAGGAAATTTCAAAAAAAAAAATCTAAGTATGGAAAATGTCGGGTGAATTAGGCTGAATTCCATCCGATACGTTGGATGAATTAGGGGGAAGCACATCCGATACATCGGAGGAATTAAGCTGATTCCATCAGGTAAGGAAACCTAGCAGGAAAAAAAATTGTAAAATTTTCTAAGTGTCAAAATCGTCGGAAGACGTTTGCTAAAGCCAACTGATACGTTGGCTAAGTTAGCTGAAGGGCTGTCGATGACCTCGGATGAAAAAATATGAAGGGAGATAGAGGTATCAGTTGGGAGGATCCGAAGGAGGCAGAGGTCTTGGCTGGGAGGAGCTGAAGGTGTCAGCCATGTAGAACCGAGGTGTTGGCAAGGCTCACTTGAAAAGAGCCGACACGGAGGTGGAAAGAGGAAGAGGAGAAGAAAAATTTAATTTTTTTCTAAGTATAGGAAATATCAGAAAAGAATAGAATATCGATTAGCCAATGTTTATCAGAAGATAGAGGAAGATCGAGCCGATGTGTATTGGAGGACAGAGGAATATCGACCCGATGTGCATCGAAAGACAAATGAAGATCGATCCATTGAGGTGTTGAAAGAGTTGTCAACTAGTGACTCGATACATTGGATGGCTAGTTGGGAAGGGATCCAATAAAAAAAAACTAAGTTTTTCAGTGGGAAAAGCCAATTTTCAGCAGTTTTTCAGTGGATTTACAGGGCTAAAAAGGCGAAAAATTGCAGCGATCTTATGCAGCTCATATTTTGGAGGCAACGAAGGATGAAAGTCCTAGGCTGGAGGACTTTCATGTGTTGCAGGAATTTAGGGATGTGTTTCTTGATGAGATTTCAGGGATTCCTCCAAAGAGGGACATTGATTTCACAATTGAACTTGTGCCAGGAGCAGCATCAGTATCTAAGACACCCTACAGAATGAGTACACCAGAGATGCTAGATTTGAAAATGCAACTACAAGAGTTGTTGGATAAGAAGTTATATCAGGCCGAGTGTGTCTCCTTGGGGAGCACCAGTTCTATTTGTAAAGAAGAAAGATGGTACACTTAGGTTGTGTATTGATTATAGACAATTGAACAAGGTTACTGTGAATAATAAATACTCATTGCCTAGGATTGATGACCTCTTTGATCAAATAAGAGGAGTAAAGGTATTTTCCAAGATTGACTTGAGGTCTGGTTACCATCAGGTGAGAATCAAGGATGAAGACATTTGTAAGACATCCTTCAGAACAAGGTATGGACATTATAAGTTTGTAGTGGTACCATTTGGTCTAAAAAATGCACTAGTTACATTTATGTGCCTTATGAATAGTGTCTTCAGTAGGTACTTGGACAGGTTTGTTCTTGTTTTCCTTGATAAAATTCTTATTTATTCTAAGAATGAGGAAGAGCATGAAGAGCATTTCTGATTGACATTGCAATTGCTTAGGTAACATTAGCTATATGCAAAGCTGAGCAAGTGTGACTTCTATAGAGATAGAATTCAGTATTTGAGTCAGAAGAGGGTATATCAGTGGACCTTGAAAAGATTGAAGCCATTATGAATTGGCCTACTCCAAGAAATGTGACAGATGTAAGATCTTTTATGGGACTTGCAGGATACTACCGGAGATTCATTGAAGGATTCTCCAAAGTTTCACATGCCATCACTTCTTTGTAAAAGAATGGGAAAAAGTTTGAATGGACATCGAGGTGTGAAGAAAGCTTCCAGCAGTTGAAGAATCTTCTCACCAGTTCACTAGTATTGAAGGTTGCATCCCCAGAGAAAGATTTTGTGGTATGTATCAATGCATGTGGACAAGGGCTTGAAGGAGTAATTATGAAAGACAACCATGTGATATGTTACGAGTCAAGAAACCTAAAGGAGCATGAGAATTTCTATGCCACTTAGGATCTAGAGCTTGCAACCATAGTACATGCTCTCAAGATGTGGAGGAATTTCTTGTTGGGTAGAAGATTTGAGCTAAGGACAGACCATTGTGGTCTGAAGTATTTGTTTCACCAGCCTACTCTAAATTCTAGGAAAGCGAGATGGATGGAGTTTTTAGGCGAGTTTGATTTTGAAATCAAGCACATAAAGGGAAAGGAGAATAAGGTAGCTGATGCGCTCAGCAAGAAGGTGCAGGAAATGCATGTGGCATCTCTTAATATTTTCCTATTAGATTTGAGGCATCATATTGTTAATCATACTACTGGAGATAAATTGTATGCGCAAGTAAAAGACAAATTGTAGCAGCAAATTCTTGAGAAGAGGTATGAGGGATATAAATTGGAAGAATATGGACTTCTTACTTATAAAGGCAGAATTTATATTCCAAATGTAGCAGAGTTGAGGAGAGTTGGTATGGATTAAATCCATCAAGCTCCATATTTTGGTCACCTAGGATATCAGAAGACAATTGCTACAGCCAGAAAGAAGTACTTTTGGCCAGGAATGAAAAAAGACATCGCTTAATATATTGCAAGGTGTATGAAATGTCAGCAGGTAAAGGTTGAGCATCAACACCCAGCAGGTTTGTTACAGCCTTTGCGAGTGCCAGAATGGAAATGGGAATTTATTTTCATGGATTTCATTACAGGATTGCCAATGACATGGAGACAACATGATTCCATCATGGTTGTGGTAGACAAGTTGACAAAGGCAGCACATTTTATACCAGTTAAGTCTACGCATAAGACTGATGACATTGCAAATATATTCATGAAAGAGATTTTCAAATTACATGGATTTCCTAACGAAATAGTCTTTGACAGAGATGTCAAGTTCACTTCCAATTTTTGGAAGGGTTTGTTTGCAGATTTGGGTACAAAGTTGAACTTCATAATTGCCTACCATCCTCAGACTGATGGGCAGACAAAGAGAGTTAATCAAGTGCTTGAAGACATGCTTCACATGTATGTGATGGACACACCAACCAAGTGGGAATATTACTTACACTTGGTAGAGTTTGATTATAACAATGGATAGAAAGCATCCTTGGGGATGAGTCCGTATGAATCTTTGTATGGAAGAAGATGTAGGACACCAGTGACTTGGGATATTCCAGTGAACAGGGTTGTGCTTGGACTAGAATTGATCAAGGAGATGGAGCAAGAGGTTGTAAAGATTAGCTAGAATCTAAAAGCAGCCCAGGACAAGTAGGAAAGCTATGCCAATAAGCATATGGTGAACAGAGAGTTCAGTGTCAGGGATCATGTTTACCTTAGAGTGAGGGAAAAGAAGAGTTCCTTGAAGCTTGGAAGTTGTTCCAAGCTGTCACCTAGATATTTTGGGTTGTTTAAGTGCTTGAATGAATAGGGCTGGTTGCATATAGACTTGCATTTCCTGCTAGCACTAGAGATCATAATGTTTTTCATGTTTCTTTGCTTAAGAAATATGTACATGATCCTAACCATGTGATAAACTAGGATGTGATTCAGGTGGAACCTGAGGGAGAGTTCCAAATCGAGCCAATACACATCCTTGACAGAAAGGTCACAATGCTACGGAACCGAGCCATAGGGCAGGTAAAGGTGCAATGGGAGCAATACGGTCCTAAAGAGGCTACATGGGAGCTGGAGGATACCATATGATTGGAACATCCATTTTTGTTCAATTCTATGGAACAATGAGGCGATATCAGTGTAGCATTTTTGTTCAATTTTTGTAAAGCGCTAAGGACAGTGCTATTGAAGGGGGAGGGGAATGTAACACCCCAGTTTTGACCCCATTTTCATTAAAATGTATATGATGTATATATTGTAATTAATCGTGGTGTGGAGCTAAAGGAAAAATCCCCACCATCTATTTTATTGTGTTATGTTCTAGCGATTAAAATCGTTGTCGATGGTATATCGTGCTATCCGACACATATTAAATTTGGAATCATGTAAACATGCATTTTAATTAAAATAAACCCCAACCAGCTATGTCAATGCAACCATAATGAAAAGAGCATGATTTTCACAAGGACAAGGAGGGGGAATTATTTAACCTTTAGCGATAATAGAAAAAATCGACATGTCAATAGGAGAACCCATCAATCAGTGAACTACCAAATTAAATTCTATGGAGTTAGCTGGGGGTATTTATGGCCTAGGAAAACATTTTGCATGGGTAGTGGTGTGTGGCAGGACTTTCAGTCCTTTCTCACACACACACTCCACCAGGGGTTCCTCTTCACATGGGAATTCTTCCATTTTTCCCATTCTCATGTAGGGATGGTTGTTCTTCTCCTCACGCATAGGTTTTTTCATTTCTCTTCACATAGAGAACTGGGAGAGTGGCATTACCCTCACAATTTTGTTGTTTGTGTATTTCTCTTCATGTTGTGGGTCTGGGTATGTGAATTCACCTCCAAATGGGTTGTTTTTCTTTCCTCACGCAGCTGAGAAATCGTTGCTGGTTTCCCCATGAAATTTGGGTTGCTATATTAATCTTGCACATTGATCTAGGGACTAAACATCAGTCTCATCAAAGATTAATCAACAAAGAACTCATGAAATGGTGTAATCGGACTACAGAATGAGTAGCCGCTATGTATATTCACACAAAGAATGAGAAATTACATTACAATGTCATGCTACAAGCATGAATGAGAAGCAATTCAAATTCCTAAGGAGGTCATTCAAATTGAATGAGTGAGTCTAGCTTAACTGAATGTAATCCATAGTCAACACTCAAGTTAACCACTGATCAAAACCCTAATTGACTCAACTGAGCCCTAACTGAAGTCGGAGTGCAATAAATGATCGAGTCTCAACTGAAATAGATTAGAAAAATGTCACAGCAAGCCAACCATCAAGTGGTAGCACTTCAATGACTCCAATGAACCCCGATGAGGTTAACTGAATTGTAACTGAACATCAAAAGTCGTTGGAGGTGCCCCTGTTGACTCCAGTTCATTAAATAATCATTAAATAATCAATTTAATGAATGGAGGCACCTTCACTACCCTATTTAACTGATTGTAACCATCAGTTACCAATTAGGTGCATTAATATCACTCAGATCACCCTTAGAGTTCTCTAGTTAGCCTCCCTGAATGTAAGAGAAGGGTAAGTTAGCCTCCTTGACTGAAGGTAGGCATGGATGTGATCTAGATGATGGAATTTAATGCTCCACTGATGTTAATTAAGCCAATAATACTTAGGTTAGTGGTTTAACTATGCCAAATTGACCAAAATGAGTGTGTAAGGTAGTAAATGTCTCCAACACCCCCCCTTAAGCTATACTCCGAAGGAGGTAGAAAACATAATGCATAAAAATGCTAGGGCCCTGAAAACTAAGGCCATAGGTCACCCTATACAACGCTGAAACTGAAACAATGCTAAAAAACAAACTAAGTGAGGAAAAGAGGGAAAACCCAGTGGCAAAAACCCCCCCTTAAGCTAAACACTGAAAGTAGTCTGAATCACCTTGATGAACTCACCCCCAATAGTGAATGGAGGTAAGTGAACTTCTTTTCTGAAAAGCTCTTGGTGAAGATGTCTGCAGTCTGCTCATCAGTCGGGCAGTATTGCAGAATGATGGTCCTGTCATGCACTAGCTCCCTAATATAGTGCATGTGGATCTCTACATGCTTGGTCCTCTTCCTGGTAACTGGATCTGTGTAAACATTAATAGCACTTTGATTGTCACAAAAGAGGACAGTGGACAAATTAATACCAAGATAAAACTCTGAAAGAATTCCTTGCAACCAAACTACTTGGATGCAAGCATTCACTGCTCCTTGATACTCGGCCTCTGCAGAAGATAGTGCTATGGTTGCCTGATTTTTGCTAAACCAGAAAATGGGGCCACCACCAAACATGAATACATATCTATAAGTATACTTTTGATCAATAGAATCACCCACCCAATCGGAATCTGTGTAGCCAACCAACTCTAGCTCGGAGTCTGCAGCATAGTTAATGCCGTAGTTCCTAGTTCCCTAAATATACTGGAGGATACTCTTGGCTTCCTTCCAATGAAGATCATGAGGATGCTGCATGTATCTTGATACAGCATTCATGGCATAATATATATCAGTACTAGAATGTGTCAAGTACAACAAGCTACCAATTAGTTGTCGATAGATAGTGCAGTCCATGGGAGGTGTGCTTTTTCCTTCTTCAAGGTTGATCCCTGAAAGGAAAGGGAATGGTGCAAGCCTACAATTAAACATGTTAAACTTGAATAACATATCTGAAATTTATTTGGACTGATTTACCATACTCCCATCATAATTTTGCTCAATTTTGAGCCCCAAAAATTGTTTTAGGAGCCCCAAATCACTCATTTCAAAGGCATTGTGGAGAGCAGTTTGATGGCTGAAATGGAGGAAACTATGCTACCTGTGATCAGTAAGTCATCAAAATATAAAACAATAATAATTATATTACCATCATACTTCTATAAATACACATTTGGATCTGATATACACCTTTGGAAGTTTTGCAAGAGAAGGAAGGCATCCATCTTCGAATACCACTCTCTTGGGGCCAGTTTTAACCCATATAGTGACTTCTTTAGCTTGCAAACCAAATATGGATCAGTGATGTAGCCCTCATGCTGCTTCATGTATATCTCCTCATGAATATCTCCATGCAGAAAGTATGGCTTAACATCCATATGATGCACTTCCCAGTGCTTAGATGCCGAAATTGCCAAAACTAGGCGGATGGAGTCCATTTTTGTAACCGGTGCAAAAATATCATGGTAGTCCACACCTTGGACCTAAGAGAAAAAATTTTCCACTAGAATTGGCTTATATTTGCAGTTTCTTCCATCATTAGCAACCTTGGTCTGAAACACCCACTTGAATTGAACCAATTTCCTTCCTGGAGGAAGAGAAACTAGCTCCCAAGTAGTGTTTTGCTAAAGACAATTCATCTCTTCATCCATGGCAACTTGCCATCTCTGATCCTTATAAGCATGGTAGTAGGATTTTGGATCTAAACTAATAATCAAATATCAAGTTTTGAACATCAAATTATCAGCACAAGAGAGCACAATACCTTCTCTTTAGAAATCAGACCAGGTTCTCCTTGGATCATCCGGATTTCCAATGTTATCTCCTGCGGAGGAGAGTGTTTTTCGGGCCCATGTAGGAAGATGATTTTGCACTTCAGGTTCTGATTCAGCATCTGATGATTGATGCACACTGATATAAAAAATTAGAGGATCCAAATCATGGTCATCGCCCCCAATTTCATCATCCAAATATTCAGTAGAATAGTAAGGAAATTCAACACTTTTCTCCTTCACTAGTTCCACCTTCTCAAGAGGCTCATCGAACTTGACACTTCTATCGATGCTGATTTGTTTGGTTTTGATATATAGTAGCTTGAAACCTTTATATTAATTAGGATACCTAATAAATAGACATTCTATTCTTTGCGGTTGCAAAGCCCTTCTTTTATCAAGCGGAATCTGGGCCCATGCAGTGGACCCAAACACCCGCAGGTTCGACACTTTCGGCTTGTGTCCGAAGTATGCTTTGAAAGGGGTCCTCCCTTTCATGGATGAGTTTGGAAACATGTTATGAATGTATGTTGTAGCATTCATGGCTTCATCCCACAAATTTGCAGCAAGCTTCTTTGATTCCAACATACAGGTGGTCATCTCCTTGAGAGACCAGTTCTTCCTTTCCGCTACTCCGTTCTGCTGGGGAGTGTAGGGAATTGAATGTTGGACCTGAATACCACTTTGGGAGAATATGTGAATAAAATAATTACTGAAATACTCCCCTCAATTATCATATCTCAATATCTTGATCTTAATCCTAGAGGCATTTTCGATCAAGGCCTTCAATTCATAAAAATTTTCACATACTTCAGACTTCTTTTTTAGAAAGAAGACCCATGTGTACCTTGAAAAAACATCAATACAAGTAAGAATATACCTTGATCCATTCATGGATGTGATAGGAATAGGACCACTAATATCATAATGTATCAGCCCCAATATGCATGTATCTCGGTTTTCCTTCCCTTGATCGAACTTGTGCTCAGGGTGCTTTCCAATCACACAGCTCTTGCAAATTCTTGTGGTTTACTTGATGACTAGGAGGCCTTCAACCATGGATTTTTTCTATAATTTCTGTAAATATTTGAAATTAATATGGCCAAACCTCTCATGCCACAACCTACTAACCTCATTTCCATGATTTAGCAGAGCAGTGGGCTTTGCATCCGCAACAAAGTGAGAGAACTCGGAGGCTTTTGCATGATGGTTTGCAAGGCCTTTAGCAATGAGTTTCTCAAATGCAAGATCTGTTATCTCAACATAATTTGGGATGAAAGAAACTCTCTTAGGCACTCCAATATGTGTCATCTGATAGACAATAAGGAGATTTGATTCCAGATACGGTACATACAAACATTTGAAAAATAGCCATTCTCAAGATCAATCGTACCTTGTCCTTCTGAAATGATGGTGGAGTCATCTCCCATGTGGATGGGGATGGATTTTCCAATATACAAGGATGAAAAGGATTCTCTTTCAGCCATCATGTGGTTCAAAGCTCCAGAATCAATCAAGAGTGCTTTAGACTTCAAAGTGCTTGCCATGAGGGAATGACCTTTTTCATGCTGTGGTTCCTGATCTTGTTGATCTCTCCTCCGAAAGCTTTCTGGAAGATTGATGTGATTTCTCTCAAGGAGAGAGGTTGCTCCATCAAGCTTATTATTCATGTAGGCATGTTTAGGGTGGAATCCCTTCCCACAGTATGAACACTTGAATTTTTCCTTTCCATGGTGCCCTTTTCCTTTGTTCTTCCTTGAGCCGAAAGACTCATCATGCTGCTGGTTTTCAACTCTAGGCTTAGGAGCATCAAATTTAGTTTTTGGTTTCTTCTACTGCTTTCCTTTAGCCTTAATATATTTGGGCCCCGATACATGGAGGGCTTGATCACGGGAGGATCTGATGATCCCCATCTAGACAAGCTTATCATGTTCACTTGTGAGGGACTCAACGAAGGCATTGAGTGTAGGCATCTTCCATCCAGGGGTTGTGAGATTCCCCGCACAGAATATAGAAACAAAAACTGAATAATCAGCTCCAAGTTTGGAGAGTATGGCGAGGATGAGATTATCATCCACCTTCTCCACTTTTCATTGATTCAAGAGTAAGACAGTGTGCTTGAACTTAGTGAAAACGTCATTCAAAGTCTCAAAATTGGAGGGCTGGAGAGACATTAATTCATTTTCAAGATGGTAAAGTCTCAAGTCATCTTTCTTTCCATATAGGGTTTCCAATTTTTCCCATATTTCCTTTGGAGTATTCAGTCCCAAAAGATGGAAAAGAAGATCCCAGGAAACATAGAGGCACAAGAATCCGAAGGATTCATCCTTCTTGTTCAAAAATATTGTTTTGTCTATAGCAGAACCAGGCTCAAGTTTAGTGTCCATGGTGACTCTATAGAGTCCTTTGGAGTGCAGCTGAATCTCCATGTCACCTTTCCATGAGTGGAAATTGTATGGATTCAAAATATCTACTGAGGAGGCCATCCGGATCTACTAGAGTGAATGATTCACCTGTAGAAAACCTGAAAATCACAACAGAAAGGGCAATGTAAGGTCGGATAGCCTCCACATTTTAGGCTTTCATCACACCCAGCATAGTCAATCAAGGAAGCTTGATCAATAAGTTCTTTACTTGGGGTATTAAGTGGTAATCCTTGGCTTCTGGTGCAGTGCTGGATTTTTGAGCTATTGCTCAATTTTCATGCAGAAATCTGTCAAAAAGCTTGTTTTAGAGAGATAGAGCTTCATCCCGCCATGAGCTCTGATACCATATTAATCTTGCACATTGATCTAGGGACTAAACATCAGTCTCATCAAATATTAATCAACAAATAACTCATGAAATGGTGTAATCAGACTACAGAATGAGTAGCCACTCTATATATTCACACAAAGAATGAGAAATTACATTACAATGTCATGCTACAAGCATGAATGAGAAGCAATTCGAATTCCTAAGGAGGTCATTCGAATTGAATGAGTGATTCTAGCTTAAATGAATGTAAGCCACAATTAACACTCAAGTTAACCTCTGATCAAAACCCTAATTGACTCAACTGAGCCCTAATTGAAGTCGGAGTGCTATAAATGACTGAGTCTCAACTGAAAGAGATCAGACACATGCCAACCATCAAGTGGTAGTGCGTCAATGACTCCAATGAACCCTGATGAGGTTAACTGAAGTGTAACTGAACATCAGAAGTGGTTGGAGGCACCCCTGCTGACTCCAGTTCATTAAATAATCATTAAATAATCAATTTAATGAAGGGAGGTGCTTTCACTGCCCTGTTTAACTGATTGTAACCATCAGTTAGCAATTAGGTGCATTAATATCACTCATATTGTCCCCGGAGTGCTCCAGTTAGCCTCCCTGAATGTAGGAGAAGGCTAAGTTATACTCCTTGACTAAAGGTAGGCGTGGATGTGATCTAGCCAATGAAATTTAATGCTCCACTGATGTTAATTAAGCCAATAATACTTAGGATAGTGGTTTAACTAGGCCAAATTGACCAAAATGAGTGTGTAAGGTGGTAAATGTAGCCAACATGCTATGGGTTCCTGTTGAGTCATTTTGGCCATGATAGGGCCAAGAACGACTCAGGAATTGAATTTCCCAGTCAGAGCTATGTATTACCCAAATTGTCTCCTCGATTTTGTTCTGTCGTATTTTCTTTTCTTCCTAGAGCTGTGAATTGCTCGATTTTGCTATGTGTATGTAGTGGCTGGTGTTTGGACTATATTGGAGTGGGAATGAAGGCTTGGTATTCTTGATAAAACTGGTGTGTTCAGGAGACTCATAGACAAAGGTAGAGGGCTGGCTTTCTTCTCCACACCCCCTGAATAGCATTGTAAGGGAAGTTAGGGCCTAAGGGACTGTGTAGCAGAGAAGGGACTGATTCCTTGTGTTGGGTGTGTGTGGGTGTCCTAAAATTCATGCTAGTTCTAGTGCAGGTGTCCTTAGCTCTTCAGTGAGCCCACCAGCTTAGCAGTCAGCTTTTCCCAACTCCCTAATGGACCGATAAACCCAGTTGTGTTGGCTTGGCTGAGTTGTGTATCTTTGGCTATGTGTGAGCCTACTTAGTTTCCTTATTCCTCGGGGAATCATGCTCAGCTTGGGGGCAGCAGTGTTGCTAAGATATTAAGGAGCACACTGGCCTATGGTTGGGTGGAACGTTGCAACAACATAGCTGGTTGCAGATGAGCTTCTTCATAAGATAAGTATTCTTTTCTATTTCATCTCTGCAAATTGTAATTGTTGTTTAATGAACATGATGAAGATGCTAAATGCTTAAATGTATGGTTTTGCTTCCGATGTATGGTAATAATGTATACATGTTTTAGTTCAAAGCATATCAGTTTTTATGTGTATGTTCATGGGGCTAGTTTCCCGGGTTAGATCATATTATGGTAGCGTCCTCTTTGCCGGTCGGAGGGACGGGGACCTTACACTTCCCAATATGAATTTGTGAAGCCATACAATTTGAACTCACTATCGACTACATATCTAAGGCTACAATCAAATGTACCCTTTAGGTACCTCATCACATGTTTTTCTGCAACTAGATGGAAATGTTGGGGATCCACCAGATACTAACTCAAGGTGTTTAAGGTGTTTATGACAAAACATATATCTGGTCTTATATTTTTCAAATAATGTGACATCTAGTCTTTCTAAAGAGTCGTAATTTCAATAGTTTCAAGTTTGTCACCATCATATTTTTCATTTCCTTGCAACCCAACATCCCAAATCTATTTAGGATATCAACTGTATGTTTTCTTTGGTTTAGGAAAATATCATTTGGAAACTGCCATACTTCAATACCTAGGAAATAATTCATCCCATGAAGGTCTTTCATATCAAATTATGTTGCAAGTTTCTTCTTACACTCACTAATGAACTTCTCTTCTCCAGAAAAAATAGATCATCTACATAAAACAATAATATCATGATCCCATCATTTACAACCTTATAGTAAAGGTTGACATCAACTTTACTTTTGGAAAATCCCAAGTTAATCAGGAATCCATCAATTCTTCCATACCATGCTCTGGGTGTATGTTTTAACCCATATAGAGATTTATTTAATCTGCATACAGGTGTCTCCTTGTCATGAGCTTCAAATCCTGGTGGTTGTTCAATATATAATTTAACTTCTATGACACCATTTAGGAAGGCCATTTTTACGTCCATTTGATGTATCCTCCATTTCATCTTGGCTTCCAAGAAAAGGATAGTTCTGATAGAAGTATATCTTGCTACTGGTGCAAAGTTTCTTCATAATCAATTTCTTCTTTTTGTGAAAATCCTAGTGCGATAAATATTGCTTTGAACTTTTCACTACTTCCATTTACTGAATGTCTTGTCTTGAAAATCCATTTTGAGGAAATTACTGACTTGTTCTTCTATCTTGGAACCACATCCCAAACATCATTCTTTATTATATATTGGTAGCCTTCGATCATGGATTTCATTCATTCCTTCATTGAAGCTTCTTCAAAACTTGTGGGTTCTTCATCAACAAGGTTTCTCATTAATGCCACATAGTTAAAGTAGATTCTTTGTCTCTTATTTCCTTCTAGTGCACCATTTATTTATGCTTCTTTGATTATATCATGAGCCCAAGCTAATCTTATTATTGTTGAAATCTTCTCCTAGGGTGTTTCCATGGGTTCTTGGTGTTCTACCATGTCATGATATTTTGGTATATGATCTTATTCATTGTCTCTAACTAGTGGTCTGGTAGCTTCTATGGTTCTATGATCCTCCTCTTCTTCTTCTTGATCTTCATCTGCATAGATATTTCTATATTTGTTGAAGGTTGTGTCTTCATAAAATGTTGTTAAACTAGTAGCAACAAGGAAGGTCTTCCTGCATGCATGTGTTCTTGCATGCAGAAGACTTAAATTAGGAAACCAATTGTATGTAATTTTATTTTCCTAAGTTTACTTTGGAAAATAAATTAAAGTGATCTAAATTAACTTTAGTGAACCACTAGTTAAAGTGAAAGTGAAATTAGGGTTTTTGATTTACCACTAGTTAAAGTGAAAGTGAAATTAGGGTTTTTGCTTTACCTAAAGTTATAAAAGAGAGATCAATTGGTGGAGAGAACACACACTTTTATTTCGACAGAGACAGGATACATATAGGGAGAGAAAGTTAGACAAAGGATTTCGCTGAGAAGACAGAGGAGTGAGAAGCAAGATCATCGAGCTTCGTACAGCTGGTCTGTACACTCACATAGGAGGGTGTTGAGGTTTAGCTAGGATTTTCCTAGTGATTTTTTCGGGTACCGCATTCACCAGGTTTGGGTAAATTTGCAGTGATTGTAAAAGTTCCATTTTTTCTCATAATAAAATATATATCTAACTGCTGCACCAGTTTTTCCATCTTGGTTTTTTCGGGGGGTTTCCATACCCAAAATAATAGTGTTAATATTGTGATGTGATGTTGTGATTTATTTCTCAGTTTTATATTCCGTTGCATACTGTAAAATATATTCATGTGTTGTTATTAGTTGATATTTTGCATTCACTGTTTATTCCTAGTTGAATATTAAAGGAAAATTTACATGGTATCAGAGCTCTAGTGAGCTAAAGTTGATACATTTGTAGCAGTAGTGATAGATTACAGACAGATCTATAGGAAGACACAAACCTAGAATTCTAGATCTAGGGTTTGACAGGTACACTTCAATATGGCCATGCAGTTGAGAGTTGAGGATACACTCTAGGGTTCTTAGAACTTTCCTACATGGAAATATAGGATCACAAGGATCTTGGATGTCAGTGATGCTGAGGAGCACATTGACTCCACAAAAGTTGCACCCACAGATCCGGCATATATGATAGCTTGGAAGAATATTGATTCCAGATCCATGCTGATTATCATGGATGGAGTGAAGGACCATATAGTCCCTCACCTTTCTCATAAGAAGACCACATTGGAGATGTGTAAGGCTTTGGAAAGTTTGTACCAGAGCAAGAATGAGAACCAGAGGATGGTGTTGTAAGAGAGGATGTGCAACACCAAGATGACCAAGGGAGAAGGAGTGGTGCCTTATCTCACAAGGCTCACACAGATCAGGGATGATCTTGGAGATGTTGGCTCTAAAATTGATGATGAGGAGTTAGTTCGAATAGCCATCAATGGATTCTCTAAGCCATGGGACACCTTTGTCAAAGGTGTTCTGGCTAGGGAGAAGCTCCCTGATTGGAAAATACTATGGGATGACTTTGTGCAGGAGGAGACCCACATGGGTCAAGGATCAGGATCATCCAGTAGTGCCCCACTGATTGTGGATGAGGAGGCTCTAACCCTGATTGGCATCCATATGCCCCTTCAATTTGTAGAGTCCTCCTTCTTTAACACCAATTACAGTAGCATCATCTACTGTCTTTCCTTTTGGACAAATAAGAACTTCACCATTTAGAAAGGAAACTCTAAAACCTTTCTTATCTAGATATGAAATAAAAAGAAGATTCTTCTTCAAACATGGAACGTATAAGACTTCTTTCATCTTCATGGACTTTCTGGATTTTAATTTTTTAGAGGCTTGTCCCATTCCTTTAATGGGGTATTGATAATAATATTTAAGTTATACCTTGTGTGAATAGTATCTTTGGGTAAGACATGAGAGTGAATATTTATGTCCTATCATATGTTTGGAAGCACCATTGTCTATAAGCTAAGTATCACTTACATGAGAGAATGATACTATGAGAACTGAAATTAGGACATACTCCTCACTAGCCCTCTCTTTATCTGATTCATTTTCTTCAGTTGCATGGGCATCACACTTTCGATTCTTCTTCTTGAACTAATCTTTCTTAAGAGGATAATTTCCAGCAATGTGTCCCATCTCATGACATGAATAACATTCAAAATATGAGTAATCCTTTCGAGTTTTCTTATCTCTTTTCAAGTTTGGTGGTCATCTGGAAGGCAATCCTTGACTCTTCCCTTTGTTTCTTCCATTATTTGCATGAACAGTTAGAGCTTGATTTTCATTATTATTTAGCTTCTCTTCTATGTTTTCTATCCTTCCTTATTCTTGTACATATTATTCCCATAGTTTGCTGAACTTGGTTAACTTTCTTCAACTTCATATTCCTCTAATGAAGAAATCTCATTCCCTTGGGAGACCATTTAGAGTGTTCATTACCACTTTTGCTTCTTCCACCATTTCACCAATGGATTCTAACTGTTCTTTGATATGATATACTCTTGACAAGTATTATTGCATAACTTCTTTCTTCTATATCTTCACACCCTTGATTTGGTATCTCAAGGTTGATCTTTTGTTGATGTTCTTCCCTTCAAACAAATGGGTTAGCACATCAAACATTTCCGTTGGAGTATTCTTTGAATATACCTGGGGGATCAAATGATCCTTGATAGAATCATCTATGATCCTCTTGGATTTGATCATATCCTTCTTGTGCTTTGATTTTTCCTCATCTCCCTTTGGTTCCTTTACCTCATCTTTAATACAGTTGTCTAGGTCATCCTCTTCAAGAATGAGCATGAATCTGTACTTCCATGCTCTAGAGTTCTATGCTCTCTCAATATTTTCATCAAGATTGGTATTGTTTGTCATCTTTAATGAATTAGAACCTCAAATGTAAATATAGGATATAGAACTCACTAATTTGAGGACTGCTTTTGGAATCTGCTTCAAGATGACTTCGGGTTTGACTAGAAAACCCCAACTTTGCAACTGAGATTAGTTGTACAGCTGATTGGAGGAAAGAATGCTCCTCCCTAAAGTGAGCTATACGTTATCTTGATTTTCTAGAATCTGTGTATGGAAGCATGGAAAATCTAGTGCCCTAGTTTCTCCTGGATGCAGTGGTAGGTCAAAAAATGAAAATCCATAGAATTGAAAAATGCTTCAAGGAGAAGAAGCACCCTCCTAGGGCGAGTTGATTTATTCTTCTTTTTCGACCGATTTGTGGAAGGAAGTGTATGGAATAGTGATCCCTAGCTTGTTGAACTGCGAGAAAATTGTTGCACAATGTCTTCTTTCAGGTTCGATCTGATACTATGTTAAGATTTTAAAAATTGTTATGCCAAAACAAAGGGATCACTAAAAGAATAACAAACACAACAAATAAAAAAGAGAATGCAAAGATTTATCTTCAGAAGCCATTGCGGGGAAGAAAAAAATGGTTGGAGTGCTCTACTTGTCCAAATGAGGGAGGTGCCTGTCTTATTTATATTAATCATTTGAGAGGCCTAATAACCAAACAAGGATGACTTCTCCTTGCTGCCAAGGCCAACTTGCCTTGGAAGACTCAAAATTACACTTTGATAATACTTTTGTGGGTACTACTGACCCGACTTACAACGAAGGTTTTACCCCAAGACTTTACATGACCAATTACATCAATGAAATCCCTAATAAGAGGAATAACATCTCCAAAAAGAGAAATAATAATAAAAATACAAACTAGAATATATTTCGCAGTTACAATTCTTTAACAAATACATGGTAATGGCACATGGTTATATACTTGACCTTGGCCTTTCAACATTGAGAGAATCAGAATAACATTAATATGTCACCATACCAATGTTTTAGCATGTATAAAACAACATTACCTTATAAAAAATCATGAAATGATGATTGAAATGGTGCAAAGTCAAGTCTTGAAACTCATCACAAATACGATGTTTAAGAAACATTGACAAAGCAATGCTGGTGATGATGTGAAAAAGACTAAGATTTTTGTTTTGTTTGAGTTACACTTAATTATGAGGAAAAAACAATAGAGAGTTTCGATCAAAATTAACATCACCATAAACATAGTTTTTAATATTAAATATCATAGAAAAATAAAAGGAATGTATATATAGAATTAGGAATAGAAATGTAAATTAGTAACTAAGTTAAAGGTATGAAAACACAATAACACATATAATTGAAAACTAGGAAATTTGAGGGAAAAGCGAGAGGATACATGTTAAGTTCAAAACATGGAAAGTTAACGAATTGTATAAAATATTAGTAGACAAAAATGGGAAGTGGAGGAGGAATAGAGATGATGCAACAAATACTTTCACAATTGGGAATTTTGGGCACTCATACTCTAATTCACGAATAGCTTAGTATTTGAGTTTTGGATCATATTTAAATTACGTAAAGATGGAACTATATTCGATGGAAGTATGAATTTTCGAAAATTGTTCTTAAAAATGATATACTTTTATTGGAAAAATGTATACATTTTGTATATGCTTATTACAACATTCTTAAAAATGTATACAATTCAGCTTACGCATAAACCAGGATCCGATATGGTCAAAATATAAAGTCCAAAAGCATAACCACTTACCTATAAAGAAACTCCCCACTGAAGAGTAGATTCAAGAAACCAGAAAACAAATACTCATCAAAAATCAAAACTAGAGGTTCGAAAGTGCTCTTAAAAAACACTAAGGCTAATATTCCATTCAAGGACACTAAAACTTGTTATTGGTCTATGAATTGTGCATTGACTTTAATTCCATGGATTGATTTTGGTCTATGCTATCGTTTGGACTCAATTTTTTAACTATATAGCTTGAAAATACTCCACACTCTTTTCAATTCGTCAATATTAATCTAATTAACTATGCATGGTAATCTTACCTTGCCACCATTGCGTCTTAACGGTAGTAGTAAATTATATATATGAATATTCCCTATAATTTGTTAGTGTATTTATTTTCTAGAGTGGGGCTAACACTTCATAAATTTGAAATTCAATACAATTTTACTATCATAATCTAAAATGGAGATGGATTAGTAATTGTTGTTTATTGTATTTTACATTATTGTATTTAATTACATGTAATTTAATTTCGGTAGATGCGTATTGATGTAAATGCAATGCTTAGTTAGTTGTAGAACTGTTTGCATAACAAAAGGTAATGGACACACATAAACATACAACACAAGGAATGCCAAGAATTATGCCTGTGTATTGATTTAAATGAAATACAAGGATGATTTACAATGTGGGGTCAATGTTTTGTTTAGTCGTTTCCAGTCGACTATGTCTTACCACACTTAGCAAACTTCTAGGCGAGGGTATTCTTGATACTCAAAATAACTATGAGAAATCTTACTCTGGGTAGTAGCAGCATTATTCAGAATTTTAGTACGCCCTTAACTGGTCATGCATTGCTATTTATAGGTGCTCTTTGGGTTAAAAATCATGCTCAAATCTTCTTCCAGCAGCTTCTCTATGATTCCTACTACAGTCTTTCTTCATTAAATACCCATCTACCCTCTCTCGCCATAGCTTTCAATATGACATTCTACAACAACAACCATAACTATGCAATAACTGCTCCAACTACCTGCACAACTATGGATGCCTCTACTTTGGTTGGCTCGTTAACCTCCTTTTTTGTCATCGTCGGCTTATCTTGCAACACCTTCCTTTTCCTTAATCAGAACTATCATATGTGTTCCCATTCAATCAGTCGTCATGTTCGACTAGATTTGGTCACCTATCTTCACAACCTACTCTTCTTCTCTATTGGCATTATGTCATCGACTATTGGGTTCTATGCTCGTCTTGGGTCATCAACCTTCCACTAGATGACTTCAATCGCCTTACCTTCAACTAGTCTTCTTGGGCCTAAATTCCCCTTCATCAACATCCCCGGGTTGAAAAGAACTATTCCCATCGTTATGCAAATCTCTAAGCTTCTACTATGAAATCCACGTTGCTACATCCAAATATCAGTTCTTCCTTCGAACCAAATAATCCCTCTTTTGGCTCCTCGTCTTTTCAACTTCTCGCTCATAAAATCTGTCTTTGATCTCCTCTATTGTTTGGATTGGTATCTTCTCATGCCAATCCATAGTCGTTTCAACCCCACTTGTTGACCCTTCTTCATACCTATATAGGTTGACAACATTAAACAATGAAAATATACCTAGGTCCTCAAGGAACTCCAACACATATGCATTATTTGAAATATTCTTTAGAATCTTTCATGCACTAATATTGTTCATTTTCAATTTATCATATGTTCCTTGTGGGAACTTTTGCTTCCTTAGGTGTGCATACACTAAGTCTCCTTCTGTAAAAGATTGTAGTTTCCTCCTTTTGTAAAGATCCATACACTCTTGTATTCTGACTTCTAGCTTTGGTATGTTGACATTTTCTACACCGTCGAATCCATTTTTTCACTTTCTTCATCAATCCTGACGAGTAATACAACCAACGCCATGGTCTTATCGATGCAAAAGTATCCTTGTAATCTTGCAATGTGTAATTCCTTGATCAAGTTCTCCCTCATTGATGCTTTTGGGATACATAACTAATGGCCTTTAAATAATCCAACTATGGAGTTCTATTGGCACTCCATTGTTCCTTCGGCACCTTCCAAGCCTCAATAAAATCCTCATCAATTTCATATTTAGTCTTTATTGATTCTAAACATGTCAACTAAACAACCATCATCCCTAATAATACAACTCGTTAGTCCAATGCGTCGACGAATTTGTTGGTATTTCCTGACTTATGTTTCAACACAAAGGTGTAGCTCTACAAAAACCCAACCCATTTCATATTCGTCTGATTGAGCTTCATCTAAGTATTTATATACCTTAGAGACTAGTGGTAGGTGAATAACACAAATTCCTTGGGAAAGAAGTAATGCCTCCATCTCTTCAACTCTTGTACAATGGCATAAAAATCCTATTCATAGAGCGAGTATTTATGCTTGGTGTCGTCCAAATTCTCATTGAAAAATCAGGTTCGCCTTCCTAGATCAACACAACTCCAATTTCTAACATAGTCATGTCACAATCAACCTGAAATACCTTGTCAAAATCTCGGAGAGCTAAAACTGGCCTTCACATCACCATCTACTTTAGCTTCTCAAAATCTTGACAAGAAACCTCCATCAACTTGAACTCATCCTTCTTTATGCACATTGTTAGTGGTGCACATATTGAACTAAAATATTTGATGAAATTTCGGGAGAAATTGGAAATTCCATGAAAACTTCTTACCTTAGTGGCACTTGTTGGCATAGGCCATTCTAAATTTTCCTTCACCTTTTTTGGGTCCATATTCAACCCCTAGTTTGAGATTATGAATCAAAAGTATAACAACTACTTTTGCATGAAATAACACTTTTACAAATTCCTCGGTATATTTCTTGACTCATCCTCTGCATTACCTGTATCAAATGAGCCAAGTATTCGACATTCATCTTACTAAAAATAAGAATGTCATTGTGGTAGATAATGAAAAACTTCCACAAAAATGGATTCAATGCCTCATTTATCAGTCTCAAGTACGTACTTAGTGCATTGATCAACCTAAATGGAATAACCAACCACTCATATAGTCCTACCTTCATCTTGAAGGTTGTCTTCCACTCATCGTCTTCCCTAATCCCGATATGGTGATATCCACTCTTCAAATCAATAGTGGTGAAGTATGTCCCTCCAATAAAGCAGACGATCAAGTCCTCCATCCTAGGTAATGAAAACCTCTATTTGATGGTGATCCTATTGATGGCCTTTGATCCATTGCAGATCCTCCATTCTCCTCCTTTCTTTGCTACTAGTATAGCTGGTACTACACATGAACTCAAACTTTCTCTAATCAGTCAATTTTCCAACAACTTCCAAACTTTTCAATTCAATTCCATATTCTCAGTCAATGTCATTCGGTGTGGTTCCTTGTTTAGGAAACTCAATCCAGGGATGATGGAAATCTAATGTGAAATACTCGTTGTCGGCAACAACCCTATAAGAACCTCATCAACCATTATGCCATTGAAGTTTAATAACATCTGTTTGTCGGGATATCCTGTACCTATCGGTCAATGCTTAGACATTTGGGAATTGCTACAAAGTAGTATGATTCTTATTTTCTTCTTTTTAGTGCATAGTAATGCACTAAGGATCACTGAACTAGTAATAGTTTTAAAAGTTTTGAGATCAAAGGGTTCTGTCAGTCATAGAGTCCATAGTCATTTAGAGTGCTGGAATCAAGTCATGTATTTGGTCAAGGTCTTGGTGATGTCGTATGTCAAAATTTTGGTCTTAAAAGTCACTTAGGTGTTGTGCTATAACCCTTGGTCCCATATTAGTCATATTTTTAGGAGTATTTTTATAACTTAGCCTTCAAAACATCCCATTTGAGTCATATTTAAGTTAAAAACCAGTTTAAAAGATCATTAAGAGTAATAATGGATAGGTTTAGTGCACACTATGAAATGTCAGGAAAGTTTGTAGCATAGATCATTTCATCATCATATTTTCTTAAATATGATATTTATGTCATGATTATTCATATAATGTCGGTTTTGAAGTTCAAGAGTCCTTGAGTGTAATGATGTCAAGTCAGGTTAGCGTTGTCAATTTTCCTAAAAATTCGTAGCATAGGTCTTATCATTCAATTCAAATTTTTGAAACCCTACAAATCCCATCATTAGTCATCATTACATGTTTGAGTTGATGATTCTCCTTTACAATGACCTATACTTCAAATACCCTATGCTAAGCTTCACTTGATCATGATTTTAAGTCTCAGTACAAAATTGTCTATTTAAAAAACAATCATTGTGAATTTCTTGTTTGCTATGAATTGCTTGTCTTCTTCAAGTTTGATTGTCCGCTGCAAATTTCTTTGTTGCTGTAATTTCCCCCTCTTCCCTGCAACTTTTCCCCATTGTGCATTTCCCTTGTTGTTGTGAAGTCCCCTATTGCTACACGTTTTCTTTGTCGTTGTGAATTACACAGTCACTTTGAAACTTCGTAATGTATTCAATTGTATATCTTATATTGTAACCTGATGTTCCTATCGGGAGAATCATTTGTATTTCATTGTACCCCGATTTTCCTATCGAGAGAATCATTAATATAATAAAGTCATGTAAAGTCATAGAGGTTAACCCTCCTTTGTTGATCGGGGGGAAAAGTCCCCACAGTTGAGGGGCACTAGGGTTATTAGACTGTCCTAGAGAAGTCAGCCCTAGTAAGTAATTGTCAAGTTGGAAAATAGTATAAATAGAGAGTGAGCCTCTCTATTTGAGACACACACTCACTAGGCTATAGTGCATAGGTGAGAGCAGAGGATCTTACACAAGTGAGAGAGAGAATAGCTGTTGGAGATCATCTTTCTGTCTTTGGGTTTTACTACTGCCATTGGTGCTCATTCCATCTCTGAGGAAGTTGTGGGGTTTTTGCTTTATGGTTTCCCGAAGGATAATCTTTGTTTCTTTTGTCTCTCGTGATTGATTGTTGTGCATGTTATTCTCTCAGATAAGATCCTAAGATCATATTGTCTAATTGATAAAAATCTAACATATGGAAGAGTTTCATAAAGGAGACGATAGTGGACATCATTATCTGAAAACTACTATGAATACAATTCTTAGAGTTGGATTTTATTAGCCCGCCATATTTTTTGATGTATACAAGAAGGTGGCAACTTGTCATGAGTGCTAAATTTTTTAAGGAAATGTTAAAATTCTGTGATTACCTTTAAAACCCATGTTTTTAGAGGAACCTTTTCAACAATCGGATCCTGATTTCATTGGAGAAATACATCTATCATCTTCAAGTCAGTAAAAATGGATTCTTACTGCAATTGATTAATTCACCAAGTCGATTGAAGTAGTCCCAACAAGGAGAGCAATTGAAATATATATCATTCAATTTATTGAAAGCAATATTCTTTCTAGATTTGGTTTCCCTAGGAAGATAATAACTGACAATTCTCAAGCCTTTAAGTCTAAAAAAATGGTGACGTTTTGTAATGACCATAACATCATCTTAAGTCATTCTACAACCTACTATCCTCAAGGTAACATGATAGCAAAATCCCCTAGCAAGAGTTTGGTCAGAATCATTAAGCTCTTGCAAGAGAATAAGAAGGCTTGGCATACTAAGTTGATTTATGAACTCTGGGATGATAGAGTCAGTACAAAATGATTGATAGCCACTTCTCCCTTCCAATTATTGTATGGTACTGAAGTCATTTTTCCTACCTCTTTGGGAGTACCTGTTCTAAAATTTTTACAGGAAAAAGAAGTAGAAGCTTATCATGTTTAGAGAAGGATAAATTTGCTGATATAGGTACAACAAATGAGAGAAGAGGTCTACAATAATTCTAAGAAATTTCAGGACAAAATGAAGAATATTTTTGATAAGAGGACAAAAGTTGCAGTTTTTAAAATTGTTGATCTGGTACTAAAATGGGATGCTTATTTTCAAGAAAAATGGAATCATGGCAAGTTTGATTATTTGTGGATAGGGCCATACAAGATTGTTTCTTATCATGGAAATGATACTTTCATTTTGTAGGAATTAAATGTAGATATTTTGGAAGGATGTCCAGTTAATGGACACCTTCTAAAACATTATTAGACTTAATATAAACAAATCCAAAATTTCGTTATAGATATCCATTTTGATGTTTAAAATAGTGCAGGTGTTGATGATCACTTGGGGAATTTGAATCCCAAGGAGAAGGCCCTAAGATTCTTCTAAGAGATGGTCAAATTTGTTTTGTAGCAGAAGATTCTTTAGCATGTACATAAATAATTTTGAATAGTCATGTATGTTTCAGTTTTTCATCTTGAACAAGATTTCGATGGATAAGGCATTGGAACTGCGGGGTTCTTATTGTATCACAAGGAGGACAACATCCCCAATGGTGCCAATGTTAGTGCATAGTAATGCACTAATGATCACTGAAATATTAATAGTTCTAAAACTTTTGGGATCAAAGGGTTGTGTCAGTCATAGAGTCCATGGTCATTTAGAGTCCTAAAATCAAGTCTTGTATTTGGTCAAGGTCTTGGTGTGGTCATATTTCAAAATTTTGGTCTTCAAAGTCACTTAGGTGTTGTGTTATAACCTTTGGTACCATACTAGTCATATTTTCATGATTCATTTTATAAGATATTCTTAAAAACATACCATTTGATCATATGTCTTTAAAACCCAGTTTAAAACATCATTACATGCACTGATGGATAGGTTTAGTGCACGTTGTGAAATGTCAGTAGGATTTGTAGCGTAGGTAATTTAATCATCATGTTTTTTCAAATCTGAAGTTTATGTCATGATTATTCATCTAAGTTCGGTTTTGAAGTTCATGAGTCTTGGAGTCTCATGATGTAAATTCAGGTTAGCGCTATAAATTTTCCTAAAATCCCGTATCAAAGGTCTTATCATTCGAGTCATATTTTTGAAACCCTATAAATCCCATCATTAGTCATAATTGCATGTTTGAGTTGGTTCTTCTCCTTTAAAGTGACCTACAATTCAAATATCATGTGCTAAGATTCACTTTATCATGAGTTTAAAGCTCATTGCAACACTACCTGTTTGTGCCAGAAATTGTTTCCAAGGCCAGAGAAACAAGCCAACACAATCTCAAATGAAATTCAATAAAGAAAACAAAGTTTAAGGGTTTCTGTAATGTTTTAATGGTTGTAAGCTTTAGGAACTATCAGGGAAGACATTCAAAATCCGAATAACAACTAAATCATAAACAAAAGATGATAAATATGCATGATATATCAACAAGATCCAACAGAAAGACTATGCTGAGGTTCATACATAACAGACAAGCATTACCAGCAAATACACATTAACCAGCAATGAATATATCTATTAAGAAACTAAACAAGTTCAATAATGAAGCCAACACAGAAAAACTGAAGGGGAAAATTCATACATATCTCATAATTTCATCAGCAAATGCTCATAAGAGTCACAATACTTAGCTCTGAACCAGTCTGAAGATGCAAACAGTCTGCAGACCTCCTGTAGCTCCCAAAAATCAGAACCCTTCTTCAGTCCCTTTGTCCCTCTTTTATAATTACAAAGAAATAGTTCTATATCCCCTTCTTCGGTCGAAATTGAAACTACCCAGCAGTTACATTAACTAACTAATTCAACTAATTGACTAAAAATAGCAAATCGGATTCCTGGCAAATATGGCGAATTTCTGGGAAAATAGGTGTCAAAGAAGCTTTCACATCTCTCAATCCCTGACACTTGTGTAAAAACTGAGAGAGGTTTTTGTGAATGGGTCTGTGATGGACAAAAAACTCTCTTGGTTTTTAAAAATTCATCTCCAATTGATCATAATATTCCCCGCAAGATGAACACTAAAACAGGAAAATATTAAAAATTTAAAATCCCTGGAAAATAGGCTGCAAATATTAAATTGTATCTTTCAAACCTTGACACCTGTGTAAAATATGAGAGAGGTTTTTGTGAATGGGTCCTTTATTAACAAAAAAATCTCTTGGTTTTTAATAATTCATCTCCAATCAATCCGAATCTGCCCCGCAAGATGAGCACTAAAACAGGAAAATATTAAAAATATTGAAAAATAGGCTGCAAAGATTAAATTGGATCTTTCAAACCTTAATATATGTTGCAATATTGAGAGAGGTTTTTGTATATGGGTATATTATGAACAAAAACCTCTTTATTTTTTCAAAAATTCCTCTCCCTTAGCTCGTGGTCGTCATTTTACTTCAATGACCCAAAACAGGAAAAAACTGAGCAGAATTCTCAGTGATCTCTTCTTCTTGTACAGTAATTTCTTCTGTGACAGCAACTTTATTTTCACTGGAAACTTTTTCTATGAAAACTCTGCACTGAACCCTCTAATACACTGAGAGACATGAAATTGAGATGTCCATTGCAGGCTTGTACAAGGAAACCGGAAAGTCCATCAAATGTTTCTAGCTTAGAATCTAATTTCTCTGCTATTACTATGGGAGAAACTTTTTGTGATCTATCTTTGTGACCTTTGGCATCCAATGAAAAATCACATGTACTATTTATGTTTTCTAAAGTAGAAAATTCTCTGCACAGTAAAAATTTACATAAATGATCTCAGCTACCAGCTTCTCAGATTAACTGAAGACTGTTTGTTTGTTGGATGAGAAGATATATAAAACATAACAATCTCCAATCTATTCATTTTATGCTTACTGTAGTCTTAGCATCAAAAAATGAGAATAGGTCTTCATGTAATCTCGTCTATTCAGCTCTTTCATTGCACAGTGTATAAGTATCAGACTCTTTTGTGAAGTTTAAGCACCATAAAATGCACAATTTTTCACCCCATCCTCTTTTCAAACTTCAGCATAGGAATGGTTCAATATAGAGCTATTTTTCAATCTTCCACTCAGCAGAACATCTCAGAATGTATTAAACGGCTATCTCTTCAAAATGAATCCCTTTTAAAGACATAATTTAAGATTTCCCTTAACTAATTTTGACAGAAACAACTTCAAGGAGAAAGCCCCAACTCTGCTCTATAACAGCAACCTCCGATTTTTTGGAAGATGTCTTCGTTCCAGTGTCTCCACCAGCTCCATAATATTTAATTTAAAACATCTTCCCTGAAAGTCTTGCCTTATTTCGCTCACTCTCATCATTTGCCAGAAAGTTGCATCCAGTTGCCAAAACAGTTGCCAGAATCTCCCTCACATGAGACTGACGCCTGTTTACATGAAAAAAACTTGGCAAAACATATATCAAATGTGACCAATGATTTATTT
Source organism: Pseudotsuga menziesii (assembly GCA_001517045.1). Taxonomy (NCBI): domain Eukaryota; kingdom Viridiplantae; phylum Streptophyta; class Pinopsida; order Pinales; family Pinaceae; genus Pseudotsuga; species Pseudotsuga menziesii. Next base: position 1,219,539 of record LPNX010840821.1, on the reverse strand, counting down.
ATCACTTTAGCAGTGAAATCCCCAAAAAATCGGACTGAAAAATGACCATTCTGGCAAAAAACGATTTTCCTGTAGCACGCCTTTGTTAATTTTTTGCTCCAGCGCTACAGGAATAATTTAAAACCCAATTTTGGCTCTATTTAGTCATTTGTTCCATTTTGAATACAGTTCAAAGGACAAACTATACTCATGATATGATTTGTGAATCCATTATTCAATATATTGACCTTTAGAACCCTTCAAAAGCTTAAAAGAACAAAACTAAATAAAATTCTTTAGGTAAAAATTGAAAATTTCACTAAAAATCTAAAAATTTCCACAGTAAGTAAAAGAGTAAACTCAAGCAAATATGCAAGCTAAAATAAAAAAAACAATCAAACATAAAATTTGAAGAAACAAGTTCTTGACTTAACATCTGGCTCCAGCTGTGGGATGAAGTCCTCCCTGTGAGGCTTCAAGAACTTGTAGACCAGTGCCTTCTGTCACCAAAACTGCCTGCTTTTCTGTAAAACATCCATTGGGCTATGGAGTCTTTATTCAATCCTTCATATACTGATATATACAATGAAAATCAAATCTCAGTCTCTGAGGAACCTTCCATCTACTGAATCAAATCGAAATACCATTTCCAATGTAACCAAGACAAAATTTGATCAACCCACCAAAACTTGTTTCCAACTTGAAATATATATATAATCAGAAAAATTGGAAAACATGAAGAGCAGAGATTTAACAACTTATACCCACTTTCATCAAATAGTGTCTCTAAAATAACAGATTCATAACCTGGTATTGACTCTAAATAATCTGCTACTAGATCATAAAAATTTCCACAAGTTACCTCTTCCTAATCTGGCTGTCCAAAAGAATATTTTGTTCCATGAATATCAATCAGGCATTGGTGATAAAAGACATCAGGATCAGCCTGAATTTGCTCTGTAAAATTTTGAATAGTATCATCAACAATGTCAACACCTTGAACCTCCTTTTCCACATTGTCTTCAAATGAGTGACTATTAGGCATTGGCTTTTGCTGTTCAAAGATAATAGACTGAATACATTCTTGAATCTGCTGATCATATTGTAACATATCACACACCTCACAGATTTCTGGGTCTTTCTTTTCAATTTCATCATCATATTTATTAAAAATCAGACCATCTTCATAGTGATTTTGAACAGCAGATTTATCATAACCATAAACGTAAGCAACTTCTGAAAAATTTTGAACAGCCTGGCCCTCATCAAATTTAGTATCAAAACCAAAAGGAATAGAGTCTAATTCATCACAGAATGCTTGTCTTGGAACCCTAATCTCTTCATCATAGGAAGGAATATTATGAGAAATTTCTAATGATGATGCTAAAGGTTCATCTTTTCCTTCAATACAAAATTGATCTTTAACACAACACTGATTTTCAAAAGTTTGTTGAACTAGAGATTGATCTTCAAAAGGATTTGCATTCAAACAATTATTAAGGCTGTTGGAATCATTATGAGAATGTTCCAAACTATCTTTACTGATTTCATCACTTGGACAATCCTCAAACTGACCTAAAACAACAACCAGGTTATCACAATGATCATAGCATTCTTCTTTGACAGCAGCATCTAAAAATGTTACCTTTTCATCTTCAACAAATTCTGAAACTTCAACTTCTTCATGACATGTTTTGAACTCTTGACTGTACTCATCATCATGGTTTTTTAAATCAGAAATTGTATTATAAACATCCGCTTTCTCACAACAATCTTTTAAAAAGAGTCCAGCTGGGTACAGATACTTACAACGTTTCCGAAAACATGTGTGGAATTCTTTCAGTGAGGAGATGCTAGCAGCGAGAAGAGAAAAATACCAATCTCGTGCATCTTTCTCAAGTGAATACATGAACATTTTCATGAGCACGTCTTCATGCTGGATATTTAACTGGACCATACATTGATGAAATTTGATCAGGTGATCTGAAGGATTGTCCTCTTTGCTTTCTCTAAATCGTGGAAGACAATCTCCCCAAACATCCATAGTAGGTACTGAATTTGGAAAACCTGGAATATCAGAAAAATTTAAAGGTGCAAACCTTCGAGCCACAATAGCTTCCATGGACATTGGCCCGTGCATTTTGAAATAGTGGAGTCGCCAATCAATTTGTCAAGAGAGATTTAGTTTCTTCTTCTCAGAAAGAAAAAAAAAGGGTTAATAGTAGTTCAAATTAATTAGGGCTGCATAAAGCTGGGGATGACTGAAATCTTCAAATTCTTCCAACTCCTCTAGTAGCCACTGTGTCAAACTTGGTGAAAATAGCCTTTTAAAAAGTGCTGGTTTAAGTCCACCTCTTAAACCAGTAAAATAGATGAGTATCCCAGGGAATATATGCTTCAGCTTCGTCCCCGGCAACGGCGCCAAAGATGTTTGTGCCAAAAATTGTTTCCAAGGCCATAGAAACAAGCCAACACAATCTCAAATGAAATTCAATAAAGAAAACAAAGTTTAAGGGTTTCTATAATGTTTTAATGGTTGTAAGCTTTAGGAACTATTAGGGAAGACATTCAGAATCCAAATAACAACTAAATCATAAACAAAATATGATAAAGATGCATGATATATCAACAAGATCCAACAGAAAGACTATGCTGAGGTTCATACATAACAGACAAGCATTACCAGCAAATACACATTAACCAGCAATGAATATATCTATTAAGAAACTAAACAAGTTCAATAATGAATCCAACACAGAAAAACTGAAGGAGAAAAGTCATATATATCTCATAATTTCATCAGCAAATGCTCATAAGAGTCACAATACTTAGCTCTGAACCAGTCTGAAGATACAAACAGTCTGCAGACCTCCTGTAGCTCCCAAAAATCAGAACCCTTCTTCAGTCCCTTTGTCCCTCTTTTATAATTACAAAGAAATAGTTCTATCTCCCCTTCTTAGGTCGAAATTGAAACTACCCAGCAGTTACATTAACTAACTAATTCAACTAATTGACTAAAAATAGCAAATCGGATTCCTGGCAAATATGGCGAATTTCTGGGAAAATAGGTGTCAAAGAAGCTTCCACATCTCTCAATCCCTGACACCTGTGTAAAAACTGAGAGAGATTTTTGTGAATGGGTCCGTTCTGGAAAAAAAACTCTCTTGGTTTTTAAAAATTCATCTCCAATTGATCAGAATCTGCCCCGCAAGATGAACACTAAAACAGAAAAATATTAAAAATTTAAAATCCCTGGAAAATAGGCTGAAAATATTAAATTTGATCTTTCAAACCTTAACACCTGTGTAAAAAATGAGATATTTTTTTTTGAATGGGTCCGTGATGAACAAAAACCTCTCTTGGTTTTTAAAAATTCATCTCCAATCAATCAGAATCTGCCCCGCAAGATGAGCACTAAAACAGGAAAATATTAAAAATCCTGAAAAATAGGCTGCAAATATTAAATTGGATCTTTCAAAACTTAATCTCTTTTGTAAAATTGAGAGAGGTTTTTGTATATGGGTATCTTATGAACAAAAACCTCTTTATTTTTTCAAAAATTCCTCTCCCTTAGCTCGTGGTAGGCATTTTACTTCAATGACCCAAAACAGGAAAAACTGAGCAGAATTCTCAGTGATCTCTTATTCTTGTACAGTAATTTCTTCTGTGACAGCAACTTTATTTTCACTGGAAAATTTTTCTATGAAAAATCTGCACTGAACCCTCTGATACAATGAGAGACATGAAATTGAGATGTCCATTGCAGGCTTGTACAAGGAAACCGGAAAGTCCATCAAATGTTTCTAGCTTAGAAGCTAATTTCTCTGCTATTACTATGGGAGAAACTTCTTGTGATCTATCTTTGTGACCTTTGGCATCAAATGAAAAATCACATGCACTATTTATGTTTTCTAAAGTATAAAATTATCTGCACAGTAAAACTTTACATAAATGATCTCAGCTACCAACTTCTCAGATTAACTGAAGACTGTTTGTTTGTTGGATGAGAAGATATATAAAACATAACAATCTCCAATCTATTCATTTTATGCTTCCTGTAGTCTTAGCATCAAAAAATGAGAATAGGTCTTCATGTAATATCGTCTATTCAGCTCTTTCATTGCACAGTGTATAAGTAGCAGACTCTTTTGTGAAGTTTAAGCACCATAAAATGCACAAATTTTCACCCCATCCTCTTTTAAAACTTCAGCAGAGGAATGGTTCAATATAGAGCTATTTTTCAATCTTCCACTCAGTAAAACATCTCAGAATGTCTTAAACGGCTATCTCTTCAAAATGAATCCCTTTTAAAGACATAATTTAACATTTTCCTTAACTAATTTTGACAGAAACGACTTCAAGGAGAAAGCCCCAACTCTGCTCTATAACAGAAACCTCCGATTTTTTGGAAGATTTCTTCGTTCCAACGTCTCCACCAGCTCCATAATATTTAATTTAGAACATCTTCCCTGAAATTCTTGCCTTATTTCGCTCACTCTCATCATTTGCCAGAAAGTTGCATCCAGTTGCCAGAATCTCCCTCACATGAGACTGACGCCTGTTTACATGAAAAAAACTTGGCAAAACATATATCAAATGTGACCAATGATTTATTTAACACTTTAGCAGCGAAATCCCCAAAAAATTGGACTGAAAAATGACCATTCTGGCAAAAAACGATTTTCCTATAGCGCGCCTTTGTTAATTTTTTGCTCCAGCACTACAGGAATAATTTAAAACCCAATTTTGGCTCTATTTAGTCATTTTTTCCATTTTGAATACAGTTCAAAGGACAAACTATACTCATGATATGATTTGTGAATTCATTATTCAATATATTGACCTTTAGAACCCTTCAAAAGCTTAAAAAAACAAAACTAAATAAAATTCTGAAGGTAAAAATTGAAAATTTCACTAAAAATCTAAAAATTTCCACAGTAAGTAAAAGAGTAAACTCAAGCAAATATGCAAGCTAAAATAAAAAAAACAATCAACCATAAAATTTGAAGAAACAAGTTCCTGACTTAACACTACCTATTTAGAAAACAATCATTGTGAATTGTTTGTTCATTGTGAATTGCTAGTCTACTACAAGTTTGCTTGTCCACTGCAAATTTCTTTGTTGTTGTAATTTTCCCCTCTACCTTGCAAATTTTTCTCATTTCACATCTCCCTTGTTGCTATGAATTCCTTTGTTTCTAAAGGTTTCTCTGCTGTTGTGAATTACATAGTCATCGTGAAACCATCAGTGCACTGTCAATTTCACATTTTGTGTAGTTTTCCAATCTACTATAGGTTTCAGAAATGGTTTTGTGTGCAGGGCTTGAATTTTTCATTATGTCCAAAGAAAAAAATAAAAAGGCACAATAAAGGTCAATAGATATTTAGATATGAACCCCAAGATTTAAAGATGCTTGAATAAGACCCTTATGTTGTTAAGATGTTTCAGAAGGCAGGTTGCTTAGGGTTTTTCCAAAACAAGAAGGGAATTTGGAGGTTACAAAGCAATTTTTCCTGAATTTTTATGTGGTGCAAACTAAAGTTGGTCCCTTGTAGTTTTTGTTTAAAAAAGGACAATCTTATCTGTCATAGAGATGCGCAAGGCTAGTGAGAAAAGGTTTATAGGTATGAGTGTTGAAAATCCATTTTGAAATGAATTTATTAATACTAAGTATGAAGGAGTGTCTACTAGGGTTGTGAATACACATATCTAGGATCAATTTCATTAGTTGCTAAAAGTTATATAGAAGTGTTTTACTCGTGAAGGAATATTCACAATGGTTTACTACTATCATATCAGGTTATTTCTACAATTCACAGCTAAGGAAGTTATGGATTTGCCTTTATACCTTCATAGGAGTTTAGGGAAGATGGTAGATAAAGTTCAGGGGAAGAAGAAAAAATTTGAAAATTCTCTTTTTAATTTTGTGCTGATTAAATTGATACTTTTAGAAGAGTTGGAGAAGAAAAATTTTGGTTGGGATACCTTCTTACTATTAGTAGCTTCTAAAATTGAAGCTATAGGCACTCCTCATGCCAAGAAAAATATACCCTCCCTTGTTTAGAAAGTTACTCAAATAGAAGTAGACACATCAAAGAAGAATAAACAAAAAGAATAAGAGAAGAAAAGTCTTCAACAAGCTCAAGACACAAGTAAAACTCTTGATAGTAGTAAATAAAAGAAGAAATGTAAAAGGAAGCCGGTGTTCACTCCTGAGACCAGAAGTCCTTGCACCAATCAAACCTTTGACTAGGTTAGAAAAAAGGAAATCCCTAGCTCTATATGATGTATTGAAGAACGTTTGAGTAGAATAATAGTTACCAACCCAACAACAGGACCTAGAGGATAATGATATAATTAAAGATCTCAATTTTCAATGTAAAAGAGCACAGCTGATGATAGTTCAGTAGAGGGAAAATAACAAAAAGAAAAAAGAAGCACACTGGGAGAAAGCATTGAAAATAGAACGATAAATGGATAAGATTGAGGATGAGTTGAAGACAACCAAGAAAACTGTTAGAAAATGGTTGACTACTAGAAAGAAAAATTTCCATTTGAACAGGTAGAACATAATTTTACAAGAAGAAAATAGAACATTGAAAGAAGAAATGGAGAGGGTTAAAAGCAAAGTGTCTAAAAGAAATTTAAAAATCCTTGCTGAAGCGTTAGCTTCAAGGAATTCAAGGTAATAATAATGCCTAATCATCCCCCTTTTTTCCCAAAGAATGTGGTTTTCCAAATTTGTCTTTTCTTAGATATGAATCTATAAAGGAATGTAGAAACCTTATCTCATGCAAAACAAGTTTTTGGAAATCTGGAATTATGAAGGAGTGGTGAATTAAGTTTATTTTCAAAAATGCGAATACAAATGAAATAAAAATGAGGTTTTCAAGATCAATAGGCCAAACCATTTGTCCTAAGTTTTGAAAATATTTTAAATAACTATAATTATGGTTTCATTCCTTTTTGGAGTTTGGATGGTAAAGATCATTTTCATATTTTGTCCTATAGTTGAAAGAAAATATAGGTGGTCAGTTTTTCAATTTTGATACCGGTTAATCAAGTGAAATGAGAAATAATAAAAAAATAATAATGCATAACATACTATCGGTTGTGAATTCTCGTGGAACTGATATTTTGGAGCATACGAGTTTGCTATGAATTGTGCAAGAAATTAATTTTTAGAAGTTTCTAGACTGCAGCTGATGATGCCAATTCAACTTTCAATCTAGAGTATATGAAGATCCTAAATATCTTGACAAATCACAAAAGTCAGATATTGTGAAAAGTGCATTGGTTGTTTTGAAATGTAAACCTTAATTTGTAGGGGGTAGACTATTTATTTGGATATTTTGAAACTCTCTCCTAGTTTTGGAAGATTTAGGGGATTTCCAATCCTCCTAAGTATTATGTAATATTTTATATGTATATTAGTGAATAAGAATGGTATAGGGGTTGGTTCAAGTGTATAGAAGATACTATTGGACGTACTTGCAAATTTTAATACAACAGTTTTTAGGATGAAACTGAAGTGTTTATTTTCCAAGGATTCCTATATATTTTCATTAAGTTATTGTGATTCATGTACCTGTGTTTTTCTTATGTTATCTTCCATTTAATGTGTGGTCTTTCAAATATTTAATTAGAGAATTAATGAATGGAATTTTCTCTATTCCAGTGCTCTATCCATGGAATTTAAATATCCCACTTGCTTCATGTAATGTCCTAAGTCTGGTGTATAGACCTGAACACTTTAATTCTGTAATTTTTTTTTAAATATTTCTGAAATTTAAGGGGTCCACACAAAGACTTCTCAGATTGGCAAAAAAAAGGCTTTCTTCTGGAAGATTTTGCAGAGGGCAAGAGTGATCAGTGGGCAGCAAACAAAGAGATGTCAGACATTGAATTTCCTCTCCCCTAACACATTTAGATATGGTGCCATTTAGGTTTCAAAATCCGTGCCGCGAAAACCTACTACCATGGTTGTGGGTAGCCAAACCATGCAACTAAGGAGAGTAGTGTTACCACCTAAGTTGCACGTAGTGGTTTTTTATCAAGTGATCCTGGTGAACCAGACAAGGATAACTTGTCCTGACTTCAGAAGACCTTTGGAAGTACTTCTGGGAAGTGCTTGTTGTACTATATCACATGTTCATATCCCATGGGGGAATTGTAATAAATGTTCTAGCATGATAGTGTATGTAAAAGACTCAGTCTCTTAGACTTTATTTGTCAATCTGATCATCCTAGGGTGTTTTTTTCCCTTGGTTATTATTGGTTGTTGAATAAACGACTGATAATTTCTGAGTTTTTCATTCCATACCTCCAAAGTTGGGCTGGTCGGCTTGGAATTTAGTCCTATTGACGTTATTAGAGTCTATGTGTCAATGTATAAACATGCTAGGCATCATGGTTGAGTCATATGAACATGTCTAAGTCCCCCTAGGGTTTTTCAATTTTTCAAATTTTCAATTTTTTTAATTTTTTCAGTGTTTTTTTATTAAAATTTAATTTTCCGAAACTTGGGCTATTTCTTAATAGTTTAATTGGAAAAATTGATTTTGTAATGAAAGTGGGCCAAATAATCAGTTTTAGTCATGTAGGTGCTTATTTCAAGCTAAGAGCACCATGTAAACCCATAGACCCACTATTTCCTATTTTTGAGTGATTTTCCATCACTCAAGTCAGAAAGCCCCAAAAAATCATTTATTGATTATTTTAATTTATAAATTGATGAATAATGGAGCAAATCCAAAATCCTAGATCAGTGGATTCTCAGCCGATTTGATTGAAATTAGTCAGATCTGAACCAGATTGATTGGATCTGACAAATCCTTGACTGAAGGAGGTGATCTAGATAGATCTAGAGTTGAACTTCAGCATCCTTTATGGGGAATCTTTCCCTCCCTCTCTCGTCCACATGTTTGGGCTCATTTGGATGATTTTTGGTGGATGCTTCAGTCAATAGGTTGAGGTGTCAGGCAGATCAGCCCCCCGATTGACAGTTGCACTCATTAAGACTCAAATCTAGCTCAGCTAGACACAGATCAGGCATTGATGGACTCTCCTTAAGCTACAATGGTCTATCTCCTTGGGATTTGCATCCCTTTGGGATGGATCTCCTGGTTTTTTTATATATCCAAGCATAAGCCTCCTCTTCCAAGCTAGTTAGAGTTGGAGTGAAGGGATTGCTATTGTAATACTGTTGTAATATTTTGATTGTTGGAATAAAGAAGCTTTGGAGGCAAAATGGTGTAATGCTCTCATGTGTGTGGATTAAGCATTGTCTTACAGCTATTGATGTTGTCGGCTTTTCTCCCAATTTCTGCATCTGAACCCTGTCTGGCTTGAACGATTCAACTGAATCAATAGGACTATAGTTGGGCAAGTAAGATTATTTGTTTTTTCTATATCTCATAGCATATATGTTTGAATATCTAGATTATGCATGTTTAATAAGTTTATTTTCATGTAATTATTATCTCTTTTTCATATATATATCCAGATCTCATGAGGTTTTGTGCAAGATCGTTTTCTTAGCTTTCAGGTAGCAAGGATTGGACGAGTTGTGGATCTAGTTTGACTCCACTGTAGATTCAAAAACTTTGTGAAGGCATTTCCCCTCTATATTTCAATAACAAGTGTCCATTGCAGATCCATCCAACAATGGGCCTTTCCCCTCCTCTCCCTCCTTTCTATTAAAATCAATCTTTCGGTTACCTGTCTCTTCTTCTTATGATCATATCTAGTTCTAAGAATTGAATATATATTGTTAGATGTAGTTTACAAGAGTCTTGCTGCTTAGATCTATAATTTCATAAAGAATATCATTTCATAAAGATAGATCTAGGTGTAGGAATTTCCTTTTTTGCAAGTAGCTAAAGCATAGATCTAAAGCTTGCTCATAAGGTAGTTTCTTTTTTTCGTTCTTCAAAGATTTAAATTCTGCAAGAAAAGTGCATATCTCATTGGCTTCCAAACAACAAGCCAAGATCCCATGTAAATATTGATTTCCTTGGTTCCTTTTTGCAAAACTAGATTAGCCCCTTTTAGCAATTTTTTACTTAGTTTTTTTTCGGTAACTAGCATGGTGACCCAAAACACTTTTAAAGTGTGTTTGGGAACATCTGATTTTAATTTCTTGTTGTTTTTTATCAGGCCTATCATAAAAGAGAAGGAGACTCTGCCAAATTTCCGACTCTTGGACGAACCAGAGCTTCCCGGAAGCTTCCCCCACCGCTGTGTTTTAATTTTACCTTGTTACAAGCTTGTTGTAAGCCTTTGGATCCTAGATAACAAGGACCAAAGTGCATCAATTTAAATTTGTTGATATTGTAAATCACTGCTAATAAAAACAAAAGATCTTTTCGAATAGGCTCTTTCGAGCCTATTCACCATCCCTCGGATTTGCGTCCGTGTCATTTTTTGCTTTTCATTCATCTTTTTTCAATCTAGTGTAGTACTAATCTACAGGGTAGTATACTTTGATTTAAAATAATTTCCATATTCCATTTCCATTGGTTTCAAAGTAACTTTAATACTTACCCACGAGCCTCCTTTTGAGCCGAAAGGTGAAGAAAGGTTCGTGGTAGTCTAATTAGAAAATTGTGGTTTGCTTATATTTTTATGTTTCATTTGCTATCATCATTTGTTTCAGTAACCATAATAAAATCAACCCCTCCTTGATTCCCCAATTGAGGTCCACTTGGATTGAAAGAGGTTCCTGGGGGGTTTTCTTTTTAATAAGAACACCTTGTCTAAAATTTACTAAAATTGACAAGACTTCGGTGTGTATGCTCTGCACTTGGCTGCGGTTCGTCTGATCAGTCAAACTACATCAAAAGCACTTGAGTGACTAGAATAATTAGGATTCACTCTCCCAAATTGACAAACCATCAGGTGAAAATCCAACACCTCGATCAAACCATTACGGTGGAAAAATACCCAAAGGAAGCGGGAACTCTTGAAAAGTGACCTCGGGGCACCGATCTCTATTACACCTGTGGGTGCATTATGAACAATAGCATTAGAGACTCCATTCAGCCCACATATTCCTTGAGGGTAGCTGTGAAGGTTTAGTTTTGGACATACTCCAAGTACTCTCAGGTATATCTAGAGTCCACCCCTTCGCCCAATTTTAATCAACTCATATTTCACATTAACTTAAAACGTACCAAGAGGCAATCGCAAAACTTTCACTCCAAGCACATGCAAGTACATTGATTATATTTTGACGCCATTTTAAGGCACTGGTTACTTCCTTGCTATATATATATTGTGTCTCAGCGTTGTGCTTTCGTGCACTCATTTTGTATCTTGTCATCTATGGTTGTTTATGGTTAAATTTCAAACTCCTAAGTAACTCATTCAATTTAACATCACCATACTAAATAATTTTTCCTTAGTAACTTAATAGGGTCTACCCCCCTTGAATTTGTTAGGAGTTGAGCCTAAACAGGGGAGTCAAGAACAAGGTGACATTCTTCACTCGAGACTTGCCCCCAAGGACACACCGAGTGGCTTGAATATTTCTGCCACATGACCCAGGTGTGTGAAAGGCGGCAACACTTTTTGGCGCCATTGCTGGGGATAAATATTTTTATTCCCGAGTACAACTTAGCTTCACTTTTTTGTAAACAACTAAAAATATAAAAACTTTTGATTGATCTAGTCTTTAAAAAACATAAAAATTGAAACTCGATCCATCTAACGACTCCTCTATCTAACATCCCTTCAAGAATTTCTACTCGAAGAAACCACCGACAATTATTCAATCCTCTCCCTGATCCCGAAAGGTTTATTAGGGAAAGATTGAATAGGTAGACTTCTCATAGAAACCTTGAAAATTTAGGAGATCAGTCCCTATCAGATATCCATCACATATTTGTAGAGAGTCATGTTCACCAATCTCAAGAAATGACAGAATTATTCAAACCCCTTGACTTTTCTCAGATAGTAGGTGCTCCCCATGCCATTCCAAAAGATGCTATCAAGAAGCTCCCCATATTTCAAGGCAATAATGCCATCACTGCCAAGTCTCACCTTTGAAAGTTTGAAAAGCAAATGGTTAGTTATTGCAATGATGCTGCCCATGACCATGATGATGTCAAAATGAATCTCTTTGCTTTATCCTTAGAAGATGATGCTGAAGAATGGTACTTCAACCTAGATGATGATTCATATAAAACTCTTAGTGAATTCCTAGAGGGTTTTAAGAAGAAATGGGGAGAAAAGAAAGAACCAAGACATCTGCTTGCTTCCCTTCATAACATTAAGAAGATGGAGAATGAAACCATGGATGAATTTAACACTAAGTTTAGGCATGTGGTTGTGGACCTCCCTAATGAAATCAAGCCAAAGGATGCCTCCATTCTCATATCTTACATCAAAGCTTTCACTGGTGATTTGAGGTACCAGTCAAGAGACAAAGAGCCGGCCAATCTAAAAACTGCTTAGGAATTGGCTAAGAAAATAGAAAAGAATATGCAGTCTTCAGGAAAGTCCAACATTCCAGGTCACACTAGGGGAAACAATTCATGCAACAGAGATACCAAGGGTAAATCCGTTGAATCAGAAGAAAAGGGAACTTCTAAAGATCCCATGGAAAAGGTGACGGACATGATAAAAAACTTGGTTACTAGTCAAAACCAACTAATGGCTAATCATTCTGCACACTTGAATCACATTCATAATAGATTGATCAGAATGGAAAAGAATAATGGACCTAGGAAAATTCAGCCCAAGCAAAATCAGATGTATCAAAATAAATTTCCTCAGCGAGAGCCTAGGATTCCAAACCAGTTAGACTCAGCTAACATGGTAGAAGAAGTAATTCCATGGTGTAGACCCTGTGAACAATTCCACCAAGAAAGCACTTGTTATGTTGCAAATCAAGTCATGGAACATGGACTTCCCGAGTTCAGTAGTTAGGAAACAACTTTAAGCGAGCTTGATCATGTATACATGGTAGGTCAGGCCTATCCTTTGTCACCAACTAAACAGTGCAAGCCTAAGGATGAAACCATTGCAGAATCTTATAGTGAAACTTATGATGAAAACTATAATGTACATGATGGGACTCCTACGTTTTCTCCATATAATGATGACAGTCTAGAAGGTTTACTACCTTGTGACCTTTTCTCTAAAGAAGATGAGTATGAAAATGAGGAAAAGTATAACTTGGAGCATGATACAAATGACGAAGACTCCCTTATCTCTGACAAATATGTTGATGAGGAGTCCTGGACATTCATAGAAAATCGAGTCTGTGACATGACTAAAGAGGAAAATAATGAACCAGAAACTCTTGATGGTTTTGTTGATTTTTTATCTATGGCATATCTGAAGGAGAGAGCATGGATCTGGAGACCTAGGAAAATCCTAGAATGGAAGTGGAGCATTCAAAAATATTATATGATCATTCAGAGTCATATCATGCAGAGCCACACAAAGGTATCAATAATGAAGACATGGAGAAGCAGTGTTGTGAAAATACAGATGTGATGCAATTAGTAGAATATTAGTCTCAACTATCATCTTCACATATAGAGTTTCCTCATGATTTGGAGCCGCTTGGGGCTTATACAGTGAATTATCATCCGGAAAGACTTGATGATCAGTATGATGGTCTAGTCAATCTACCTCATCGCTCTTATTTGTATATCAACCCTATCCAGTCATGGATAGAAGCAGCCTGCACAAGCAATTACCAATTTGGGAGGAAGTTTGATGACATTATGCATGCCTATGATTTCCCATCCATCCCACCCCTTTCGAATCATCACACAGGTTTGCATTTTCTAAATAAAGTATCCTTACTTTGGCTGGTAACCAAAGACAAGGAAATTTTTTTTTATGTTAATAAAATGCTTAGGTGGTTACATTGGATTTCTGATTACACTTAACCCTGTTTATATCATGCTTAGAGTAGGAAAATAAGCTCCTTGAAAAAGAGCATTTACTTTCCACATTTTTGTTTTAGCTATAATAAAAAAAAAAATTTCATTAGTTAGTTACATTTATTTTGTTTAAATAAATCATCTTAATGGTTCATTTGGTTTTTATGTAAAGCTTGTGCTACTGAGGTTTTCTTGTCAAGTTGAGATGTTTTTACAAGGTGTATAAACCAGAGATTCTGGTGTTCTCGTATCCTCTCCTTTCCCTATGACCAGATCGAGAAAACGTCCCGCAGTTGGAGCCATAATGTTACCACCTAAGTTGTACTTAGTGGTTTTTTATCAAGTGAGTCTGGTCAACCGGACAAGGATAACTTGTTCGGACTTCAGAAGACCTTTGGAAGTACTTCTGGGAAGTGCTTGTTGTACTATATCACATGTTCATACCCCATGGGGGAATTGTAATAAATGTTCTAGAATGATAGTGTCTGTAAAAGACTCGGTCTCTTAGATTTATTTGTCAATCTGATTGGTCCAGGGTGTTTTTTCCTTGGTTATTATTGGTTGTTGAATAAACGACTGATAATTTTTTAGTTTTTCACTCCATACCTCCAAAGTTGGGGTGGTTGCCTTGGAATTTAGGCCTATTGAGGTTATTAGAGTCTATGTGTCAATGTATAAACATGCTAGGCATCATGGTTGAGTCATATGAACATGTCAAAGTCCCCCTAGGTTTTTCAATTTTTCATTTTTTTTTTATTTTTTAATTTTTTCAGTGTTTTTTATTAAAATTTATTTTTTCTGAAACTTAGGCTATTTTTTAATAGTTTAATTGGAAATTTTGATTTTGTAATAAAAGTCGGCCAAATAATCAGTTTCAGTCATGTAGGTGCTCATTTTCAAGCTAAGAGCACCATGTAAACCCATGGACCCACTATTTCCTAGTTTTGAGTAATTTTCCATCACTTAGGTCAGAAAGCCCCAAAAAATCATTTATTGATTATTTTAATTAATAAATTAATGAATAATGGAGCAAATCCAAAATCCTAGATCAGTGGATTCTCAGCCGATTTGATTGAAATCATTCATATTTGAACCAGATTGACGGGATCTGACAAATCCTTGAATGAAGGAGGTGATTTGGATAGATCCAGAGTTGAAATTCAGCATCATTTATGGGGAATTTCACCCTCCCTCTCTCCTCCACATGTTTGGGCTCATCTAGATGAGTTTTGGTGGATGCTTCAGTCAACAGGTTGAGGTGTTAGTCAAATCAGCCCCCCGATTGACAGTTGCACTCAGTAAGACTCATATCTGGCTTAGCTAGACACAGATTAGGCATTGATGGAATCTCCTTCAGCTACAGTGGTCTATATCCTTGCGATTTACGCCCCCCTGAGATGGATCTCCTGGTTTTTGTATATATCCAAGCATAAGCCTCCTCTTCTAAGCTAGTTAGAGTTGGATTGAAGGGCCTGCTATTGTAATACTGTTGTAATCTTTTTATTGTTGGAATAAAGAAGATTTGGAGGCCAAATGGTGTAATTCTCTCATGTGTGTGGATTAAGCATTGTCTTACGGCTATTGATGTTGTCGGCTTTTCTCTCAATTTCTGCATCTGAACCCTGTCTGGCTTGAACGATTCAACTGAATCAATAGGAGTATAGTTGGGCAAGTAAGGTTACTTGTTTTTTCTATATCTCATAGCATATATGTTTGAATATCTAGATTATGCATGTTTAATAAGTTTATTTGCATGTAATTCTTGTCTCTTTTTCATATATATATATCCAGATCTCATGAGGTTTCGTGCAGGATTGTTTATTTAGCTTTCAAGTAGCAAGGATTGGATGAGCTATGGATCTAGTTTGACTCCAATATACATCCAAAAACTTTGTGAAGGAATTTCCCCTCTGTATTCCACTAACAAGTTTCCATTGCAGATCCATCCAACAACGGGCCCTTCCCCTTCTCTTCCTCCTTTCTATTAAAATCAATCTTCTGGTTACCTGTCTTGTCCTCTTATGATCAGATCTAGTTCTAAGAATTGAATATATATTGTTAGGTCTAGTTTATAAGAGTCTTTCTGCTTAGATATATAATTTTATAAAGAATATCATTTCATAAAGATAGATCTAGGTGTAGGAATTTCCTTTTTTGCAAGTAGCTAAAGCATTGATCTAAAGCCTGCTCATAAGGTAGTTTATTTTTTCGTTCTCCAAAGATTTAAATTCTGAAAGAAAAGTGCATATCTCATTGGATTCCCACACAGCAAGCCAAGATCCCAAGGAAATATTGTTTTCCTTGGTTCCTTTTTGCAAAACTAGATTAGTCCCTTTTAACAATTTTTTACTTAGTTTTTTTTTGGTAACTAGTGTGGTGACCCAAAACACTTTTAAAGTGTGTTTGGGAACATTTGATTTTAATTGATTGATATTTTTTAGCAGGTCTATCATAAAAAATAAGGAGAATCTGCCAAATTTATGACTCTTGGAAGAACCAGAGCTTCCCGGAAGCTTCCCCCACCATTGTGTTTTAATTTTAGCTTGTTACAAGCTTGTTGTAAGCCGTTGGATCCCAGATAATAGGGACCAAAGTGCATCAATTTAAATTTGATGATATTGTAAATCGCTTCTAATAAAAACAAAATATCTTTTCGAATAGGCTCTTTCGAGCCTATTCACCATCCCCCCTGGGAGGATTTGCGTCCATACCATTTTTTGCTTTTCATTCATCTTTTTTCAATCTAGCATAGTACTAATATGTAGGGTAGTATACTTTGATTTAAAATCATTTCCATATTCCATTTCTATTGGTTTCAAAGTAACTTTAATACTTACCCCATGGGCCTCCTTTTGAGCCGAAAGGTGAAGAAAGGTTCGTGGTAGTCTAATTAGAAAATTGTGGTTTGATTATATTTTTATGTTTCATTTGCTATCATCATTTGTTTCAGTAACCATAATAAAATCAACCCCTCCTTGATTCCCCGATTGAGGTCCACTTGGATCGAAAGAGGTTCCTGGGGGGTTTTCTTTTTAATAAGAACACCTTGTCTAAAATTTACTAAAATTGACAAGACTCTAGTGTGTATGCTCTGCACTTGGATGTGGTTCGTCTAATCAGTCAAGCTACATCAAAAGTGCTTGAGTGACTAGAATAATTAGGACTCACTCTCCCAAATTGACAAACCATCAGGTGAAAATCCAACACCTCGATCAAACCATTACGGTGCAAAAATACCCAAAGGAAGCAGGAACTCCTGAAAAGTGACCTCGGGCCGCTGATCTCTGTTACACCTGTGGGTGCATTATGAACAATAGCATTAGAGACTCCATTCAACGCACATATTCCTTGCAGGTAGCCATGAAGGTTTAGTTTTGTACATACTCCAAGTACTCTCGAGTATATCTAGAGTCCACCCCTTCGCCTAATTTTAATCAACTCATATTTCACATTAACTTAAAACGTACCAAGAGGCAATCACAAAACATTCACTCCAAGCACATGCAAGTACATTGATTATATTTTGACTCCATTTTAAGGCACCAGCTATTTTATTTCTATATATATATATATATTGTGTCTCAGCATTTTGCTTTCATGTGCTCATTTTGTATCTTGTCATCTACGGTTTTTTATGGTTAAATTTGAAACACCTAAGTAACTCATTCAATTTAACATCACCATCCTAAATAATTTTTTCTTAGTAACTTAATAGGGTCTACCCCCCTTGGCTTCATTAGGAGTTGAGCCTAAATAGATGAGTCAAGAACAAGGTGACATCCTTGACTCAAGACTTTCCCCCAAGGACACATCGAGTGGCTTGAAGATTTCTGCCACGTGACCCAGGTGTGTGAAAGGCGGCAACAAGTAGTTCTTCATGTTTCAACCAGAGGATTCAGGAAACTTGTAGAGGTTTGTTACAGAATTAATTTAATATATAAAAGGTATTTAGATAGTTTACTAAGGTTCTGGAAGGTTAGAGGTGTTTTGGGTGAATTTGGGGATTTCTAGCAATTTTGGTCAAGAGAAACCCTGCGCAGAGGAGGATGCAAAAGGGTGGTATGAACCAAACCAAAAATGGTTCTAGAGATTGATATGGGAAGGTGGGTCTGTTAATGACCTACAGGAACTTACAAATCTCAGTTTGGGTTTACAAATTCTATTTTGCATCAATTTCAGTAAAACTAATTATTAAAAACTAGTAATCTAGCAAGGGTCTTAAAAGAACTATTAAATCATCTTAAATAAAAAAATTTGAAACCTCAAAAAATTAAAAAAATAAATAAATATGAGCTCTCTGAACATGAATACTTATTTTAATCCCTTCCCCATCATGAAATATTCATTACAACACTCATATTCACTCAAATCCCCCATACACTGATAAAATAGGAACTTTTCTAAAACTGAGATAATATTCTTCAGGGTATGAGATATCTCGACCTGATAAATGTAATTTTCAGAAGATACTGACACTACAGAATAGAAATAACATTATTTATTGACCATTACAAAGAGGCTTCCAAAATTAATGGGTAAGAGGCCCGAATCTTGACCAGCAAGGGGCTGTGAGGATACGTGAAGCATGGGCTTCACTGGAACTCAACATGAAATTGATGGAGTCTGTAATATAATTATGGAATAAGCTTCAATGGTTGAAATTAGTGCTCCATATACCTGCAATAGATAGAAAGGGAGATGGAAGAGAAGGGAGGAGGGATTTGTGGATCATCACCCAATGGTCTGAGGCACAACACTCAGAGAGTATAACCACAATATCAAATAATCCAAACTGAATAATGGATTTGGAAGTTCACTTAAGTAGACCTTGGGTGACTTGTTGAGCAAGTCTTTCACTTGTTGAACAAGTAACCCACTCGCCAATTTTGTTCCTAAGCCATGAGTGGCCCTCCTTGATGGGATTAACAATTTTGGTTTGCAAATGATGTTTCCTTCTTTGTATAAATTAACCCAAAGTGGAAATTCTACCTTCTTGAGAAAAATAGCAAGTATGAAGCTTAGTAAATGTTTCCATGTTTGTATGCTTCAGTCCAAAATAGAAATTGCTCCTTCCTTGAGCAATTAGCAAGTTTGTGCATAAGGTAATCTTTCCTTGCTTTTCATCCTTTCACCAAATTAGAAACTAATTTGGATAGTTTCTATATTTACTATGACATGTTTCTTTTTCCTTCTTTTGCATTGTTTCCATTTTTCCATCCAAGGCAAGTTTACTAGCTTTCCCCAATGCGCCCTCCTGACATGGCAGCCTTAATTCCATATCATTATTGTGCATAATAAATAAAATTGCTGAAATAAAATTAAATACATTCCTTAGAACAATAATTAGCAATATTTTTCCTAGGAATAATAATTAATGTCAATTTGAGCCCCTAGGAATTTCATCATGGTCAACACTTTTGATGTCCCAAAATATGGGGACATGATAATTCATCTAAAGTTATTTTAGGATTCATCCTTGACTAATTGCCTAAGATGATGGTTTGTTTAGGCTTAATTCTACTTCCCATACTACAACAAATCTTGTTAAATCAAATATGCAAAGGTTTTATTTCCCTTGTGAATGTACACTCTATCCTTAGTTTAAGTACTTTATTTGATTATCATTTTGGTGACAGTTTTCCCAAAGGTTTATCCCATTAACTTAACCACCAAATAATTAAAACATTTACCTTTATTCCATATATGAACTCATGAGCTTCATTTGTATTGAGAGATCCCTCTGGCTGGGAAAAGGTTAGTTCCTATCCTCAAGTGGTTTGAAAAGGGTATATTAGGGTTTTCCCTGATACATACAAAAGAAATTACTAAGTGATAACACCTTTTTCAGGAAATATTTGGCTACACACATCACCACTCCCTTTTTCCATTAATTGTTCTCATTTACCTATCTATTCTAGTCTTTGGCCAAGGGAATTAGTTGAATTTTTCTTCCATCCTTATCAATCGTGATAGTATTTTTTCAACCCTCGTACACCATATATAGATCATATTTCCATGGTAATCCAAACAAAAAATGGAAATCATCCATTAGGATCACATTTCACAACACACTATCATTTGTCTCACTAATTTTGAAATTTATCAGTCATTGCCTAGTCATTGTGTCACTTCTACAACCAAAACACCCTATATCCATTCAGGAATGGTTGAAGCTTTAGATCCAGGTTGTCGATCTCTTCTGTCCAAACCAAATTCTCTGTGTTTCCTCCATCGACGATGATCATACAACACCTATCTCGGATATCCACATTTGCTAGGAAAATAAAAATCCTCTATGTTGGTTCATTATCCTCCTATCAAGTCAGTTCCAACAATGTTCGTTGATTCATTATATTTCTACCTCCCTCGATGTAGTATTTTTTGTGACCTCTCTCATGGTCAAACCCACTTTATCATTAGTTTCCCAACATATGGTTGCTGATTGGATTAGTATATGCAAGTTTTATGGGGAACTGTACACCTTGTGTTCTAGTTCTAGACACTTTTAGCAGGTGACTTTGGGTTGGTTTGTATGCATTCCTCTAAAATCTTCTCTCTGACCATATGTTCCTCGAGTTCTAGATTTTTCATCTCCAAATCAATATTTTGGTGCAATGTCTCTGTTTGTGCCTACATGTAATCATTCTTCACAACTTTCATCCTTGCTCTCCCCACTGGTATGTCCTATAGCGGTGGAAAGCTTCTCTCTTTGAGTATTCATCTTCCTTCGACATATCTAAATATTCTTGGACAATTTTTCCTATGTTTTTGTGGATAGATGGTAATCTTCTATGACTGTCCTAAACCTTGATAGGCCCAATTCATATTGAATGGCTTACTTTAGGGCATTCACATACCTAACGAATTCCTATTCTCCTTCGTTGGTGTGTGTGAACGTGAATGAAAATCGATAGAATTACTAATCAATTATTACACAGTTAACTTATTCTATCTCAAGTTTTTTAGTTTCTTGAATAAGGAGATCATGTAGTCGGTGGGAAGGAACTTGTCCTTCAACTTGGAAAGAATCCTATCCTAAGTATTTAATTTTTCTTTTCCCTTTTTTACTCTTTCAACCTGTACATTGTCCCTATTACAGAGAAAATTTCCTATAGCTTGGGGTGGATCACAAAAGATAGGATGACACTAGAAATCAATCCACTTCAAATAATGTTAAAAATATAAATGAAGCTAATACTAATAGATGACAATACTACCTTATTCCAGCCATTTGAAGAAGATCCTCGTTGAGATGTCAATAAAACTTGTCCATACACATTGTCCTCAACAACAACAAGATATATAAGCATGATATATGTAAAGGGTTAGTGTCTAATCTAGCATGTTAAAATTCCACCATGTAAACAAAGTAATTACATCCATGGATACAAATATTCATAATTACACATGAAATGGATGAGAAATTGATATTTCTATTAATATAAACAGAGATACAAATGACAACCTCTATCAGCACCTTGTCGAAATCAAGAAATTGAGTCCCTCCACCTAAGCATCCACCACTTCAATCCGCCATACGAAAGAAATCTCACAAAGACAAAGGAATCTTGGGTAAGAGCACTAATGGTTGCATACTCAAGCATATATAATTATGGGTCACAATTTCACTATAATATCTTTACTCTACGCTGTTCTCCTTCTCGAATGCTTCACAAAAAATCAATATATAGCCCCTCAATGGTTGATGAAAGGTCGAATTGGAATGTTTCTTGGAATATGGAAGGACAAGTATCAAGTTGTTTGTTACTTGATGGGGAAAAATACAAATATTTTTTATTTTTTGAGCATAAAACTTGATGTATGTGGATGACAGTGGTGCAAGCTGCGTAAACATGGGTTGTAGACTTGTGACCCACGTATATATTAAAAAATGTGATTTTAGGGGTTCCATTGGAGCATTAGGGTAATGGTAAGCAAATGGGATAAAAGGATTCTACATAGGGATAGGTAAAGGTCATAAAAGAATGATGTATCTGAGGTGTGGAAAATCACGTTATAACAGTCCCAACATAATGAGGCATGACATTTAAAATTCAAGAATACAACTTTTACCCTTTAGTGGTATTTTATATGCTCCATGCCAAGATATTTCTCCATTTCTCTTATCAAGTCTATCAAATTGTCAGGGTTCTAACTCCCTAAGTAGGTGGATAACTCCATCTTAGGCCTACCCTTCATCTCACACAATAATTTAAGAAATTTGTCCCCTAGGCATTATTCCTCTTCAACCTTGATAGAATTTACTTCTTCCTCAATATATTCATAATTGTGGTCAGGTTTTCAACTCCCATTCCTCTTCTATGGGATTTCGTTGCTACTTCTAACTTAGCCTTTAGAATTTTCACGGTCTGAATGCATTTTGTGAACATTTCATAGTTGAAACTCTTGTCTTTCTCTGTGTTGAATATGCAATGATGTGATCTATGATATTTTCCATGCCTGAATCACGCAAAGTATTAATGTGTTTATTGGGATCATGTATGCTGATGTCTTTGTTAAGTTGATCTGAATCATGGTTATTGCGATATGGGAAATTGTTGATAAGTATATTTTATAAACAATATGTTAAAAACTCATCAATATATGAGTTGCATAGCAATAGATTGAGACATAGTGCACAAGTCCTCTTCCTTCTGCAGAAACATGGTTCATGCAACCCTCCCTCAAACATCTTGGGTGAGACTGCATCTACTTTGCAGGTGTTGCTAGATAGGGTAAAACCTATCCAGTCTGATGATTATGGAGATTGTGTTGAAGGGTGTTGATAGTGAGTGAACCCCTATCTATTGAAGTGTGTTAACACCAAGAATATATTCTCTCTAGAGGATGAAGGGATTGTGCCATATCACCATGGGAACCAAGGTGGAACTAATGGCACTAGTTTAAATGTCCAAATATCTTAATTGGATGGATAACAAACATGGGTTTATTTTTTCCTCTAGTTATCTAGAATTAATATAAAACATTTAAGCCAATCAGACCCCTAATGAATTATATACCATCCTATCCACCCTCTTTGGTACACAAGATGAAATGAGGGGTCATCATTTGAGGTGGAGCTAATGAAATTGAGGCCAAGTGAGTTTGAATCCATTCTAGAATTCTTTCCCAAATTAAAAATTATCCTCTTGCATCTCAAGTTGTGTAATATCAAGAAGGATGACTCTCAAATGGTACTCTGTGTCCTCTCCAAATTGTATCTTGATTATGCTACATTTTTTTAATGCTTTCTATTCTACTAAATTGGTTGTTAGAGCCTCCTACAAAATGCCTTCTTCAGATGTTTTTTTCTTCCTCCCTCATTCAAGAGAAATATAATCTCTTACAAATAGGCCTCCAAAACTCCTCGAAGGGAATGCAATTGGATCCAATGAGGATAAGAAGTGTGCGAGTAAGAAAAATCCCCCATAGAAGGGAAAAAGGAGCAAGAACAAAGGATTTCTCATGAATACTTTGAATCTGATGATGGAAAGAATGAAGAGGATAAACCATCATTTCCTCATTGCAATAAAGGATGACACAAATAAGAAGGTTTTAGTTACAAAAATTTCTTTGAAGAAAAGGAATAGGAATGTAACGAGAAGGTTATCACATCCATCTACATGCATGCATATTCAGTAGTTTCCACTCAATGCATCCTTGATTCATAATACTTTGAAGAACTTGTCCCAAACCAAGTTTAAATTGAATAATCCATTAGATAAGATGTCCCAAATAAATTTCTCATTAAATTATACCTCCATCATGTCTCTTCAGTATCTACATCTACGTCCTTTTCTCTTACTGCTCACCAATTTCCACACATTTTTCTAAGTAAATTAACCTTTTTTACAATGTATTTTAGGGGTGGGGGAGGGGGTTTCCCATGTGTATTTCCCCTTGTTACCCAATTTATAGAGAATATTGTGTGCATGGGTACGTAATATGGCTACAAATTATTTGGACCCACTTTTTCATTTTTATTATTTCACCTAGTCAGGCTTACGGAGGGGGTTGTTGGAACAAAATACCTTCTCCATAGGATAATTGTCCTACCTAGTGGCCTAGACCTTGACTTCATGACTCTAGTCTAGTGGGAAAAGTATCACTCATATTGACCACCTGAGTCACACTAGATCCAAATTCTAATATTTAAAGGTCCCAAACTACCTTATTTCCAATTGAAATAAAACCCTTAGGTCCATTTTTTACTATCCTAAGCACATTCCTAGATTTGGGGTTTCTTCCTTGATTAGGAGAAATTTTCCCTAATTCTAAAATGAATTGAGTCCGAATTCATTTCATAACTGAAACGGGTCCCCTAATTTAGGTGCTAAACTGAACTTCATGTCTATATTTAGAAATTATTGCCTTTGTTTAGTCTCCCTAGGGTTTTTCCTACTCATTCAGTATGTTAATTAAGAATTCTTTAGTTAGAACTAGTGGTTGTGAAGTCATGTATAAGTGTAACTCAATTAACGAGTCTAAGCACAACTAACAAAGGGTAACTCAATTAAGGAGTCTAAGCATGACTAACTAAGGGTCATTTTCTATAGTTAAGCTAGACTAGAATCTCTTACACTAGATGAGAAATTCGAGTTGCCTCTTGACCTAATTTGAATTTTCGTCCTTTCAATATTGTTCACCCATTCATTAAAGTTATTGAAATGCATCATTCTTTTCTTGTTATATGTTTCTAGATTTTGTGTAATGATTTATGTTTTCTCAATTTTTACATGATTATTTGATAATTTCTTATTTAAATTTAATAGTAGATCTATTTAGTTTATGTCCCTATATCTATATGCTCAGATATTATAGATATGAACTTGGGAGGTCACAACCCCAACTCAAATGTGAAAATTCCTAGGTGTCTAGATTCATCCTATACTCGTCCTCGATAAATCAATATGATGAACATGATTCAAGGAAGAAAAGGAAGTGAGACTAAAGAGAGTATTGATATGTTGGTGGATTCCATATTGCATCCATATTTTTCTCATTAAGGTCTTTGTGAGATTAGGAACAGATTGGAACAAGAAGCTTGGAGAAGACTTTCATCATGACTGAAGGTATGTTCATGATGTATATTTATCATTTATTTATATATGGATATATTCATTTCCTCCTATCAATTTCATCTCCAAATTGTTATATTTAGTCTTTCTTATGATTACATATGTAGTGCATGGAGGATATGATATGTCCTTGAGTAGATAAGATTAGATCTTGTTTGTATCCTGTTTATCTTTATGATGTTATTGCTTGAAATGGATTGAGGAAGGAATTTTTTTATTCATTGTGTGTAGGAAACAAGTTCATAGGAGCTAAAGCAAAGTCTACCAGATCTACTTCAGGATTGGTCTACATCAACA